>JAHBCN010006783.1:0-47091 GCA_019359885.1 Listronotus oregonensis
AAAATATAGTTTGACAACTTTTATTTAAAAACCTTTTTAAGGGGGTCCTTTTAGAAGGGGAAAAAAAAAATTTTTTTATTAGTTCAACTTTAGTAATACCAACAGATCTACATCTTCATCAACAAAAACATTTACATCAGTTGAATTAAATTGATTAATTACAGTTTCTATGATGAGTACATCAGTTTTACTTATAATATGGGTCCAATCATGTATATGAACAGCGTAGTCATGCGTACCATAGGGAATAATACTTTAGTGAATTTTAGAATAACTATTTTGTAGAAATGGTAGATTTTGCAGAAAAAAGCGTAAAAACAATTTTTGTAGACAGTTGGATGATCTACAATTTTTGTTTAAACTATTTTTATTACAAAACTAGTCGGTTCGCTAAAAAATCCATGAAACACATTTTCGCAACTTTGACCTTATATAAAATTTTTTGCACACATGGCATCTATGGTGACTTTTTACAATTTCATTATAAAGGTATCCCCTACGTTTATGTAAATTTTAGTTTTTGGAAATTTTCGCAAGGGTACCCCTATTTTTTGGGCTAACTTAACCGGATAATAATAGGACGTAGGTAAACAATTCTCTGCTAATCTAAAACAAAAATCAAAATTCCCTTTTTTATTTAAATTACATTAGCAAAAACCTCCACAAGCTTTCAAGAGCAGCTTAACTGAACTACATTGTACCTGTCCATGTTTATCCATCTCTTTGACCCCGTCATACATAGACTTTCAGCCATTAAACGACACGGGTGAATAATAGCAGCATTTTATTCATGTTAATCGGACTTGTTTTATTTCATATTCATAGCCCATATCTGCAAAATGATCTGCCGGTCGTTCTATGCTGGCCACTCCCTCGAATATTTTGTTGGCTTCATTGACACTAGTTAATTTTCTAAATTACGTTCATGTGTTCTGTTATGTGCGACCATTACCCAAATACTACGAACTACTTACTTATACAATACTTGTAAATTGGTTTTTGTCTGACTGGTATCTGGGTTCTTTAACATTTTCAACATTAGGCGATACATGTAGGAAATTTTATTTAAATATTAAACATTTTTATTTTTTGATTACCAACAAAAGACATACCTTAAGTATATAAAATAGAATTGCTGACTTGCGTAATCTGTAAATAATTTACCTTAACTTAATTTTGAATTATTTATAGTTTATTATGCATTTTGTTGTGACTTAGTTGTCTAAAATACCCCCTTTAACTCCTAAACACGTCCTTAATCTTTCCTAAAATTAATTTTGTATCCGCTTTAATATTTTAGGTGTTATCAACAGGTAAGCAGAACTGACTAGATCTCTCATATTATCTGGAGTTTTAAATGCGGTAGCGTTTACTTTGTTCCTTATAACGCCACACAAAAAAAGTCCATTGGAGTTAAATCTGGCGAGCAGGCGGGCCAGTTAAAAAGACCACCTTGACCAATCTAGCCATTTTCAAATATTTGATTTAAATATTTATGGACCTGTATCGCGTATTGGGCTTAAGTTCCGTCCTGCTGAAACCATATATCAAGATTTATATACTGGTTTGGTAACTAAGGTAATTGGAGTCTTAAAAAATCTGTGTAAACTTACCATTAAAATCCCAACTGCTGTGTTCGCACGTCGTTGTCGTGGTTGGGCCCAGTAGGATTTTTTGGAAGATGCGCTAGAGTTGCTGGTTATCGGCAACTCTTGTTACCACCGGAACGGGATCCAAAGCTCAGACGAACACAAGGCTTAACTCAAGGTGTTAGCATACCGTGCTGATGAGTAAATGACATCCTGTGCCTTAAACAGGTGTCTCCAACGGTGCCGCTGAGATACAGACCTCTCAGAGTATCTAGCCTTACTGCGGTAATGCGGGGCTCTGCCGCATTACCGCAGTAATGCGGCAGCTCCAAACAGAAAGCGGACAGAATCGCTTTCATAGGAAAAAAGTGACAAAGGTGCGCTGACCGAAACGGATAAATCCGTTTCGAGAGGTGCCACCCAAGATCACAAGCAGACAAAGGTGCGCCGACCGAAACGGGTGAATTCGTTTCGAAAGGTGCCCCTGAAGTCACAGGCGCCTGTTTCACGGGGAAGAACTAATCCATCACGACCAAACAGGTGCTTTAGGAAGGTATCCCTGAATCCAAACAGAAGACGGACAGAACCGCTTTCGTAGGAAAAAAGGGTTCCCTGGCTTTAAACAGAAAACGGATAGAACCGTTTTCATTGGGAAAGGACGGAAAAACGACCTCAGAAGGAACATCTGGTTCTTGTAACAAGGACATGGTAGCTACCCACGTCACTACACCAGAAGAGGAGGGCATGACGGATTTAATCGTCTGCTCGTCATACTCTCCAGGAGACAGGGACACCAGAACACATATTGTGCTCGTAGCGACACCAGTAAAAGGGGATGTAAAAACTCTCTCCCAATCTGATATCGGATTCGTTGAAAGTCTGTTCCTGTTGGAAGAAACATAAAAAGGTGTGAGCCATAATAGACCGAGCGGTCGCGGTGGAGGGCGTAAAAAATCCACTCACTTTAAACCTAACGTTGGTTGAATATGAAATAAACCTGAAAATGTAAATTTAACAATTAAAATTATTTATGTTTTACTTCCAAAAATATGAAACTTATAAAAACATTTTCTTAAACATTTATTTGGTCATAAGTTAAAAAAAAAACATATTTTTTTTAAGTTTCTAAAGTAAAGTTAATTAGATACTACAAATATTTTAAATATATTTATTGTTTAATTTACATTTTTAAGTTTCTTTTATATCTTGGAAATAGTGACTGACTTGTTATTAAAACGTTATTTTTTTATTTCTAAAGGGCTTTGTGAAGTTTTTCCTTTCACGTGATCTGCAAGAAGTTTTTAAGGGTCATCGAGTCTGTGCCCTCTATTTGTGCACAAGTATTATTTGAATGAGGTGTAAAAATTTTATTTAAATATAATTATCCCTCCCAACATATTTTTACTAGTTTTTAAATAATAAAGAAAATGAGAAACCAAAACTAGTAGTTTTAGATATACACGACCCTAGTAGAATCGATAAAAATAAAAATGCTTTAAAATAAATCGAGCAATCCTTAAAATTTTAACACATTTAAATTTGTTTTAAAAATTTGTCGAAAATGTATATACAGAATTGCTCTCTTTTACGTTACCAACCAAAATGAGACACTTTGTACATGGTTTAAGCGCTGTCAAGCAAATTGTGGCTACAGAAATTTTCTTTTAAATGTTACATTTTTTGTAAAGAGTGCCTATGAATTAATTGTGCAAAATGCAAGCGATCTTAAAATATTTGAGGGGAATTTAAAAGAAGAATAATTTTAATAAACTTTTATTTCCTTTTTTATTAACATTACATTGTTGTGATCATTATTATATTTAAACAAATATAAATATTTACGATAAAAACATTGATATAAAACAAAGAAACAAACGTTTTTATGTTACATTTTTAAGCTATATTTTATTATTGAAATACTCGTAGCGCTATGAAACAACATTGTTTTGGATAAAAATATTCTCTGTTTATATAAAATAAAAATTATTTGATATAAAAGAAAAATTGGCAAAAACTAATTAAAAATTAAATTATTAAAGCATAAGTGGATATTAAGGTTATTTAAAACACGCGCAATTTTTTGAGCACGACGGCGTAGCCGGAGTTCTCGAAATAGAGCAAATGTTTTAAAGACTAGCTATCCTCGAATACTTTACGCTATTTTTTTATTGCTTTTGAAACATTTGTTATAGTAATATTTTATTTGACGTTATAAAATACTTGTGTCAGATCAATAAGTTTTTTTTTTCTTTAAAATGCCTGACATGTGCCAAAGTTCGAGGCTAAAGGTTAGCAATGTCATCTTGGACTTTACATTCCTCGTGTTGTTGATTGATGTACCATGGTCACCTTTAAAAGACGCGCGTGTTTGAAAGTTCTTTCAGTAAGAAAAATAGGGTGCCAACAAAAACAAAAAAAGCTACGATTATTTATAAGGTTTTGATGTCAGCTTTCTTTTTTCAGAAGCAATACTTATATCTCTCTTGCCTCAGAAAAAAGGTATGGACAAAAACCAAAAAAAAAAAGAAGAAATTAATGCTACTTTTTAATTGGTTTTTTGCATTTATCTTACAACAAAAAGAATTTTTTAAGTTTTGAAGATATAATTCCGATAGAAAATTTAAGTTAAATAAAGATAATTGGAAATTTTTAAAATAATGACAAATTAACCCCGTTCTATTTTTCATATCTAAGTACCAAAGAACCGTAATTAATCATAAAACTGCGCTTACGAATTTGTTCTTTATTATTTCTTATTTTTCCTTATAGTCAATTAACTTTTTCTAAATAGGTCGAAAAAAATCGTTGATGTTTGCACACCTATAACCGAAATTCCAATCTTTTTAAATCACATCCCCCACAACAATCATTCAAGAGCGGGTGTCGCCAGTTAAAAGCAGCAGCTTTCTCGGCTGCATCCAGTTAACAAAAAAGTCCGCAAGCGCGCGCCAAATCCCACCTGCCCGCTTAACAATAGCCAGTCACCATCCCTAAAGCAACCCTCATACGTGTGAAAGTTTTCAAGGGAAAAGCGCCCTTAGAGCTACCTTTAATAAGAGTTCCTATGTAGGCGAGAGTGCCGGCACGCGTCCCGATTGACCGTTACAGGATGCATCTAGGCGGCCGACGCTGGAACAAACGAACAATTGCACATCTGCACGTGCCTCTTTGAGAGTTTGTTTGTTCTCGGTGCTTTGGTTTCATTGCACGCTGCGCTGCTTGTTGCCATATAATTGAAAGTTGAATGGTTTGTTGTTTGTGGTAGTTATTGTCAATTTTAATAGGAATTCCATTATTTAAGAGAAAAAAATAAGAAGTGTATCATTTTTTTTTAATTAGTCTCTTTTTAGACACCGTAAACTTTAAAAGGTAATATAACCTCCGTTTCTTCTTTAATCAACGATTTTCTCTCCTGCACAAGGAATCCTATTTATAGTTTTGCTGACCATGGTACCCTCCACTCTAATATTTAATTTCTCAGGACGCTCTGGTAGCCTGATTTGAAAAACAAGCGCAGGTCAATGCAGATATCTGTTTCACAAGACCTTAAACTTATCTAGGCGCCAAAAATCTAGTCCAATTTAAATTTTTGCCCTTTTCTCAAAACCTTCAAAAATATGAGTCTTGTGTGAATAAACTCCCTCTTATCACAATTCACGGTACGTTAGTACTTGGGCCTCAGCTTTCATGGACTGTTCCAAGTTTAAAAAAAAAACCGCATATAAAAAAATATATAAAATAAAACTTAATATTTAAAATTTTCTTTATATTAGAAGATTTTGAGTTGGCACCAAATTAAAAGCTTGTACATCTGATACTACTGAAATATTTAAAATTTAGATTAAGAGCTAATACTGCACTAAGCCGGTAATTAGCTAAGAATCTTTTATACAATATGACTAATAAAATTTCTATTGCATACCACAATGTCTTGTGATAGAAATGATCAAGTCACAGGAGCCAATTATCTTTTTCACCCACGGAAAAAAGAATATACTAAATTTAAGCATATAAGGCTTTCTTAGCTTTGTATATCCCCAAGACTATATTGTTTTAATTTGAGAATTTAAAATATTTATTTAAATTTATTTAAATTAAATATACACATCGTTATTTGTAACATATGAAATATTTATTTTTATGCATGCAATTAAATCAAATTGTTACTATAAAGAATTAGAATGAAGATATCAGTAGCTCAGCATAAGTCGAAAGCTTCTTTAGAAATAAATATAAGATTTTGTTAGATTGAAGATTCTATCCGAATCTAAAAAGTTAATTCGGAAATGTTAGTATATTTAAAATAAAAACACAACTTCTCAAAGCAAAATTACGCCTTATTTAAAATAAAATATCATACTTTAAATCTGAGCCTACAATTTGTATTTCTAAAAATATGATATACTCAAATTAAATATTTAAATTTTGGTTGTATTATAGCAAATCTTCGGTATAAGTAGGTTTTGTTTTATATTTAGTGATATTGTAATATTAAAATGTAAATATTAACTATATAATTTAATAGTTTTAACATGTTCGGTTTAATATGCTTATATTTTTAGAACTAAAATATGTACAGGGTGTAACAAATTCGAGAGAATCCATGGGGATCTTGGAAACCATGGAATACGAAGTCGATTAAATTAAGGCAAAGTTGCGTATTTACTTGCCCAAAAAAAATGCCGTTTAAAATGTGTCATTTTTCCGAATACTTTCAAAGATATACGGGAAAAACCAAAATTTTGAAAAATGTATTTAATTTTTTTCTAACCTTATTTATTAACCGATTTTAAAATTAATAACACATTTACATAGCCACTTCATTTCCGCTAAATATAGGTGTTTTTGGATTTGCCATTCAACGTTTCGTTTTCTGACGACCATCATCAACTTTATTTTTTCTTGTGGACGCCATATAGGATCTCTCTCACTCTCATTACTTCTTGAACTAAGTACCGAACCACAAATCTGATATGCAAGTGTGATACATCTTTAAATAGGTCATTTAATGAGAAACTAAAAACTAAAAAAAAATCCAATATGGCGTTCACAAGAAAAAATAAAGTTGATGATGGTCGTCATAAAACGAAACGTTGAATGGCAAATCTAAAAACACTAATATTTAGTGGAAATAAAGAGGCTATGTAAATGTGTTATTAATTTTAAAATCGGTTAATAAATAGGGTTAGAAAAAAAGATCAATTTTTGAAAATTTTATTTTTTCCCGTATATCTCTGGGACTATTCGGAAAAATGACATTTTAAACGGCATTTTGTAGGCCAAGTGAATGCGCAAATTTACCTTAATTTAACCAACCTCGTATCTTTTACGATTTTGAAGATCCCCATGCATACACTCGAATTTGTTACACCCTTTATAATACGTTTAAAGAGAAGCTGCTGCACTAATAACTGAATACATTTTTATCTAACGTGACCGATTTTTTTTTCCGTATTCAGCAAATTTTAGTAAAATAATGTTGTATATGACCTAACCACAGATTAATATGTCCTACGGACATATTAATCTGTGACCTAAACAACGTTAGTTTCATTAAAATTGGAAATACGAAAAATATACGTTTACTTTTTAAAAAATGATAAAAATCCAATATTACGTTTAGCTAACATTAATATAGGTATACAATTTTTTTAAAAGTTTTTTTGCTGTGTTAAAAAAGTCCATTATAATTATAACAGGTTTCGCTGACAACTACAAAAAAACAACAGGTAAAAAATCTTAACGTTTATTAGAAAATATCTTGCTGAAGCTATTTAAAAATCTGTTAAATAACAAAACATAATCTTCATTATAGATGAATTAACTTTAAGTTTTACTTTCTTTGAAAAAGAAAAGACGCAACTTCATAACGGAATAAAAATCAATTCAGCTATTTTTCTTTGAAGAGCCATTCGAGGCCCAACCAACGGGATTAGTTCTTTAAGAAGGCCTTCGGACAACTCTGGCAACTGGTATTCCTCTATGACATTTTCTAAAAAAATAAAATAAACATTCGAAATGCTAAAATTGAAATATTAAGCAACACATTTTTCTGTATCTATTAAGTAAATAGGTGGGTATATCAGATTTCTATACCAACATACAGATAAATAAAAAAAAATAATAAATTGCATGTTAAAATTCCATTTAAAAGTAAAATAACTCCTATACTTGTACAGGGGCTACAAACTACAAGTCCAAAGTGTTTCAAATATAATTAATTCAAAAAACTGTCTCGCAAATCGTATACTAGGTTCTATTAGGTACTCCTAAACATTTAACTAAAAAGGTAAAGGTACTCAGGCTTATACAATACATAAAAAGCAAGATACATAAGTATTATTATTATAAGTTTTATTTGTATAAATTTTTTTCAAGTAGGTGCAGTTTGAGGTACCTACAGGCTACAGGGAGTCAAAGTAGTCAATTTCATTTACCCATATTCCTACCTGGCAAGTTTTAAAAAATGTAACGCGCGCCAATGCCTTTCAATTCCATTTAGGATTTTTTGAATAGTTAAATAAGAAATTTCTATTTTGAAAATAATGCCTAAAAATATACAATTTATTAGATATGTAGGTAGGTATATGTATATATTTTTTGTTAGGTATACTGAATTTTATCACACTCTGTACTTACATTATGTAGCCTGTAACAATATTAATGGTTTATACAATGTACTTAGTTTGTTTTTAATCAGTTAATATCTAACATTTTATATAAACATGTTTAGTCACAAAACAAAAGCGTATGCTCCTATAGGTAAGTTTATTTAAATAAAAAATGCATGTTTTGGTGACAATTGAGATCTATCGACCTTTGGTTTTTTGGACAACAGTTTTATAAAGCCGTGGTGTAAATACTTACCTTTAAAGGCTTGGATAACACTATCACATCCCCACTGTTGTAAAATGTCTTTAATACCCATTATTTAATCGTACACCTACCCAAAACCAAAACACGTGCAACGAGACGAGAACAGTCCGATTAAATTTTGCTATACCCTTCACCTTGATCTATAATCACACGAATGACCGGTCAGACCGAGCACCGCCAATCGGGGTACATCGTAGGTGGGCTTTATTATTATATTGCAAATATATTCTGAAATTGAGCAATCCAAATGTTTTAAATGAAACATACAGGACGCGTTCTTTAAATGATATGTTATTTTAATTGTGAATGACCAGTTTTTATTTTAAAAGTAACTGAAATTCAAAGTAAAATTATATGTTATTTTAAACTGAAGAACAAAAAAGTTCAAACCAAAATCATGAGAGTCTTAGCTTTAGATTGTATTTTTAAAGTGAAAATATATTCTGAGGATATGAAATAATTTTATAAATCATTTTGAAATATTTATTTCAAGGTGGCTTTCTTCAAATAAGAATCGGTAATCTCAATATAAATAAATATAAATAAAAATATCTATATACTCTATTTGATATGTTTTTTTCTGTGTGCTGATTGCAAGTGCAGTGTGTCTTATAGGCAATTGGCTGACAGACCAATCGACTTGAGGCCTGGTTTTCGGGCATCAGGGAGTCAGATATTCTTTTTTAAGCTTGAAGACTTTACGTTGATGGTCAAAAAATCTATGTATCAATCCGAATATGCCTCTTCTCTCACAGAAGCCACGAAAATGCGTCATTTAGCGGTTATACGAGCTTACTTCTGCAATTGACGAATTTAGTTACGTCTCCAACCTTATTTCTGGTAATATTAGACTTAAGACTTTAATATTTTTTCAATCTTTCTATTACACCTAATCGAGATTATATATTCTCGTTTTTTGGCGCTTAAATCAAGAAGAAAATCCGTTCATAAATAAAGTTTTCCCGAGAGTTTCCCCGGTACAAAAAGCAATTGCATGAAATGCAATAAGTACATATAACAGCCTGATAGCAAGGCATTTTAAGAAAGATATTTACAAGAAACATAAATGGATATGCGGCTGTTAGACATTAAATGCCTTATTTTGTTTTCTGTGTTAATTCCTTTATTCAGACAAGGCTGGAAAATAGATTTTTGTGTTACACATATTTTGATTTCTGTACATGAAACTGAACGTAGAAAATGATTTTTTGTATTAATATAAAAACACCAAAAAAATTTAGTGTCCGATGTTCATTTTTAAAATAGCCCCTCGATATACTTGAAGTGTGTAAATAATATACTAACTTGGCTTTATTTTTTAAACATTATTTTTTATATTGTTTCAGTAAAACCAAAAGAAAATAATTATAAACGTTTTACCAACCTGTATAAATAATTGTTTGCGATCCAAAGTATTTTTTTGATTTATTTTAAAACTAATATAGTTTAAGGTAATTCACTTGTCGTTTTACCAAATATTTATTTTTCTTATTGGCATAACGAAAAATATGTTTTAAATTAAAAAAACAAATTCAACTGATACGTCACATATATTAAAACAAGTACTTAAACCAATAATTTAGTGATGCAGCAAGGTTCTTCACACATATTTGATATTCTGACTAATCTATAATTTACTTAAGATAAAGGTTCTTGCAGGTACCCAGGAACCACCAAAAACGTGTATGTGTGTTTTATGAAACACATGCGTCAAACATTGACAATACCAAGAACCATCATTTAATATTTGAGACCGATTGCCATGAACAAATTATCGAATATAGGTGATTTATCTGATCCTTTTGAAATATACAGTGTGGGACAAATACCGAAGATATACATAAAAACATTTTTTTATAATTTTTAAAATATTTTATGACTACTTATTTATAATAGGAACGTACTAAAGAAATAAAAAATGTTTTTTTTTTTTTAATTATATTTCAGTATTTCTAGTAAAAAAATGGTTTAGAACACAAAAAAAAATTAAAAGTTAAGACTTGTTTAAGAAACAAAAAGGTGATAAGAAATTCCTTATCACTTAATTACTAACATTTGACAGATATATGTATATCAAAACACTTGGGTCTTAACGGGGTAATTAAATTTATTTGTTTAAAAATAACCTATTAATATCGCCATTATTTTTAATCACCAAGGTACTCAGAAAAAATATTCACAGGGAAAAGTGTTATGGCCGTATTGGCAAGGACACCATTGGTAAATCAATAGAATACCTTTGGTGATCCAAATATGTAATTTCATATTCAATTAACAGGCACGAAAATTAAAAATACCATCAAAATTACCTAGTTAAAAAAATATTTTAAAAAAGCCAATTAAAAAAATTCAATTCTTTCTTTATAAAATGACCGGACGTATAACACACTAAAATATAATTTTGTCACTCGAAATAATTTTATAATAACTTAATTTTATAATAAAATTAAACGTTTAAAATACATCTTAACAAGCTTTTTGGTTGGTTATTGCTCCATATTATATAAAAAGTATATTTTTAAAAATTTAAAAAATAAAAAAACAACATTTTGGAGACCAATCAAATAATCTTATTTCTTCATTTGCTATGTAAAGTGTCTAAAGCGGAGTCCAAATCCAAAAAATGTTTTATATATTTTATTTTTCCATATTATCTTTTGAACTTATCAGTAAAAAAATATCGCATTAAAAAAATGAAAAAATATGAGCAACTTCAACTTTTTTAAATGGAACACCCTGTTTATTATGAGCAACAACGAAAGAACTTTTTTCTATTTTATATATATATATATATATATATATATATATATATATATATATATATATATATATATATATATATATATATATATATATATATATATATATATATATATATATATATATATATATATATATATATATATATATATATATATATATATATATATATATATATATGATATGTAAGTTTACAGGTTTCGAGCTATTTTAGCTTAAATTATAAATAAATTTAAAAAAATCATATTACTATCAAGAAAGCCATAGAAACAATAAAATTGTTATAATAAATTTGACGTCTCGATATTGTAAAAAGTTAAAGTTTATCATTTTAATTATTAAGAATAATTTTCTTGTCGATTGGCTATTTAGAAGAACAAAAAAATCGCTATTGTGCACCTTTTTAATTGCAAAAATAATAATGTGACGACTCGACAGTGCAAAGGGATTATATCCTTAACAACGGGTACCATCTATAGACACTATTAAATACCTATTATGAAAGTTTACTGACCGGAAAAGCTTGAAAATAAAGTTAAGGACTGTATATAGCATAAAATTAAAACGAAGTTTTCCAGGATAATTATTATACTCTTTCTATTGGACTAGCACTAACTACTTTTAATAATTTAAGAAAATCCTGAAATATCAATCTTAGATGGGACATCTAAACTTGATAAAGCAGATTATAAAATTTATTTAACTTTAAAAGTCTATAAATTTCATTTTTACAAATTTATGTCCGTCCAAAATCTTTCTGAGCAAAACATGCAGGACCGACCTAAGTATGCATTGAAAATAGGTAGGTTCTGGGGCAGAATCCAGAGTTTTTAAATAAAATTCCATTCACCGACGAGTCTTCCTTTACTTTAACAGGAACATTACGTAACATTTTTTTTTGTTTTTATGGCTTTCTTAATAGTAATTTATTATTTTTTTAAATGTATTTATAATTTAAGCTAAAGTATCTTAAAAACTGTTCACTCAAATATCATCAATGTATATGTATTTTAAATCAGAAAAAAAAGGTCTTTCGTTGTAGTCCATAATATACAGGGTGTTACTTATATTTATAGTGGTCAGTCACCACTTGCAATCCAACAGCTATGGAGCAGACAGCTCCCATGACCCGTTGGGGCTGCAAAAATCTGCAGCTCACCAACGGTAAGGTTGACTGCTCACAACATACTATGATAACAGTACGTCGTCACTGATTGATACTACCCGTCTAACGAGTTCAGAAAAACGAAACCATGTTATTCACCAGTGTCTACGACTAACTCATTCAGCTAAGCGAAAGCCAGCCGAAGCGAAAGTGAGCGTTTCCGTAAGGCAACAGCCGACGGTAAATACGCAAGGCGATGTTAAACCAAGCGATGTTACACTAAGAAAACGCTCAATGCTCGATGTTCAAGCCAGGGGTCCAAATTCGAAGGAGAGAGCAATCTCTCAATCCTTCTACCCCAACAGATCCATGCCTAGCGGTAACCAGCCTATTGTGGCATGGTTGCCCCTGGCTTGAACATCGAGCATTGAGCGTCTTCTCATTCAGTGTAACATCGCTTGGCTTAACATCGCCTTGCGTATTTACCGTCGGCTATTGCCTTACGGTAACGCCAACTTTCGCCGGCTGGCTTTCGCTTAGCTGAATAAGTTAGTCGTAGACACTGGTGAGTAACATCGTTTCGTTTTTTTGAACTCGTCAGACGTGTACTATCAACCCGTGATGACGTACTGTTATCATACAGGGTGTTCTATTTAAAAAAGTAAAAGATGCTCATATTTTTTAATGCGTCATTTTTTACTGATAATTTCAAATTACCTTTAAAAATATCAGTAAACAATAACGCATTAAAAAAATGTAAAAATATGAGCATCTTTTACTTTTTTTAAATAGAACATCCAGTATATTATCAAAAAAATGTACAATTTTTATAAAAAACATTTTTTTCTATCTTTAAAAATAAAGACTCCATTAATTATATTCTTTATGAAACCTCAACTTTCGAAATCGAATATCTCAGAAACCACTTGACATAACTTTATTAAGTTTTTCACAGGTTATTAAAATACTTATGTGAATTTACCTGCCAAAACTCATACCTTTATGTGGAACCATAACGAAGTTATCATAGGCAGGAAAATACGCTGAAACCATTCGCGTCATATACACACTGCGTGGGCCTTAATAAATCTACAAATTATTTAAGAAAATTGCGGATTCGTTACAAGTTAAACCCTTTACATCTTACAGTCTGTCAACTAATAAAATAAATTAAAATGTGTTTTAATTTTTTTTAACATAAAAAGTTAAAAAGAAGGGGAATATTTTTATTTGAAGGCTTTTTAGGGTACTTTAATTTTATTTGAATTTACACAATAAATAATTTTTGTTATTTAGTATTGAAGAATTATTAAAAATAATTATCGAAATTAGTATTCGGATTTCTTAATGTTTTTCGCCGTTAAACACTCAACACATCACTAAAATGTGCAACTTTGCTAAGAATCTTTTTTTAGGAAATCATAATGTTAAATTTCTAATTTATTTCACCCCGTATATGTATAAATACACATGTCTGTGTTATTAAATAAATTTCTGGTGACATTTATCTCAAGTTATCTTGGCTCGCTTCATCCTAAATGTATCTACTAGTTTGCTATATGAACCGCCCTTAGATATCTAGAAAGGGGATGATGCACTTATGTTTAGATAACACGTTCTCTAAATATAGATAAATAAATTGGTTTAAGGGTGCGTCAAGTGTGTGCTTAAATTGATAAAGTGACAGTTGGTGATAGTACGACCCGTCTTGTCTTCGGCAATATTGTCTCAAGGCCAAAAACCTACAGCATCTGGTTTGTATAGTTAAACGACATGTGCCAAAAGTATCGTTTCTACCTTTTAAATATATGAATGGCACACACACTGGTATAGTGTAAGATTTAGGTGGCTAAATATGAAAGGTACAGGGAAAAACCGGGCTTAGTCAAATTTTATAATTTCGAGATAAAGCAATTTTAAATTTCAAAACGCTACAAAAACTAAAGTACTTGGATTGACAAAATTTCCTTTATACCAATATGTTTCCCAACTATCTTAGATCTGTAGGTTATAAACCTTCTGTCCTATTTTTTTTTAGAACAAAATGTAACCTATCGGATGACGTCAGTATGTCAATTTCGCTAAAAATTGACTTAGCCCGTTTTTCCTCGGTACCCTTCATATGACTTTATACTAAAATGTGTTTTTGGCTCTATTTAAATTATTTATTGTTTAGAAATTTAAATGTATAAAAACATTTATATATTGAAAGTATTACATACGTTTGATTAACTATATTCTTTATCCTTTATGAAACTGCACAAAAAAGTCAATTGGAGTCAAAACTGGCGAACGAGCAAGTCAGTCGACCCGACCACCTTAACCAACCCACCTATATTCAAGTATTTGGTCTAAATAATTACGGTAGGGTGGAGCTCCGTCCTGCTAAAACCATATGTCAGGATTTATGTGCTAGTTTAGTAATTGAGGTAAAATGGCAAGTGTATAATTTATGTATACTTGTCGATTTAAGTGCACTTCAAAAAAATGCGGACTCATAGCTCTATCCTCAGAAGTGCCCTACCATACATTAATTGACCAGAGATGTTGACTTGGCACAGTTTTTATCCAAAGGAGATTATCGGGACCTGATAATATATGTCTGTTAAACTTTAGAAAAACAACCGAAAAAATTAAATCTTTGCCAATAAACAACATCCTGAAATCTGATTTGCCCACAATTATGGAAAGAGGATTCAAAATAAAATCCCACTTCCTCTCGCTCTTCCTTTCTCTCTCTCTCTTTCTCTCTCTCTCTCTCTCTCTCTCCCTTTATATATATATATATATATATATATATATATATATATATATATATATATATATATATATATATATATATATATATATATATATATATATATATATATATATATATATATATATATATATATATATATATATATATATATATATATATATAGAGGAGAGTAGTCGCGACTGACTAGTTAAGAAAAAATATCGAAACCAGAGTAGTGGGGATGCAGTCTTTTTTGAATTATTGAAAAAGGATTGGTGGCCTGGATTTAGTAATGAAACCCTTTTCTGTTTTGTCAAGCTTTCGAGAGTTTATTATTTTCTCCCTTCCTCAGGACTAACTAAAAATAAAGTTTTTTACAATTAGAAAAACTAACCTAAAAACTTTAAAAAGATTGAACTCACCAAAGTGGGTTGCTATGTGAAAACAAGCAATATCCATGCGGATAATCAAGATTTATCTCCATATGTTTGTTACAAACTACATCTTTAAGGAAAAAATTCACTTAAAACTTAAAAGAAAACCGAAATGGGAACACGCGGAAAAGCGCGGTTAAAAGTTCTGACAGAAGTGACAGAATGTTTAAACTATCTGAATGGATCACCGACATTCGTAACTAGAAAACTTCAATTAGAGAAGGATGCGAGATTAATAACGTGTGAAAGAAAGAGACATATCTTGTTTATTGCTACAGCGCAGGATCTATATAGTAATCTAGGAACAACTGTTCATCGAATCTTGTACAGTACCTGACTTAGTAAATTAATTTATATTATTTTAATTTTTATTTTTAAGTAATTAGTATTAAATGTATGCAAAGACATATGGAAAACGGTGAAACACCCAGCATCTCCTGTCATTTTCTTCTATTAGTGGTTGGACTTTTTTGGTCTAAAACTTTTAATTTTAGAAGAAAATAGGTATGAAAATGACTTCAGAAAGGAAAAGGAGAGGAAACACCGTCTCCCAAACGTCAAGGAAAAACAAATTATTGAGATTCTTAGACATAATTAGTCGTCAGGAGCTGGACAGTCAATTAAGCTACGATATTTTTCTTTTTTTAACCGTAATAGATAACTGTAAACCGTGCTGAGATCTGAGATGTCACTTTTTTATTAAGAACGTTGGATTCCAGATTTATATGGACCATTTCTAGGAATAGTCTTTTGTGATATGAATTGACATTTTCTAAGATCTCAGCATGATCCCAGTTAATTTGGTGCTCATCAACCAAGACATGCTCCGCTAAGGCACATGAATGAACTCCTCGCCTACAATCACTTTTGTGGGAAGTGATGCGGCCTTTTAAATTTCTAGATGTCTGTCCAACATATGACTTGTTACAATTTTTACATGGTATTTTATATACAATGCCGAACCTTTCATCATCTTTCAGGGGAGATTTTGTTTTAGAATAAATCTGAGAAACAGTTTTGAGTTGTCTTTTCGCTATCTTTATATCTGATTGTTTGAAAATGTTGGTTAATTTATCTGTTAATGTTTCAATATATGGTAAAGAAAAATACAGTTGTGTTTGTAAGTTATTTTCATTTAAATTGCTGTTATTAGTATTGTTTGAGTTACTTATATAGGAAGATAAAGTTAATGGTTGTGAAGGTCTGTCTATAATGTTTTCTGGTATTGCATATTGTGTACTAAAGAGAAATTTATTAATAAGTTTTTCTGGGTAAGAATTCTCTAACAAAATGCCCTTAAGTTGTTTTAGAGCTCTATCCCTGTATTGAGGGTGAGTTAGTTTTACTGCTCTATTTTTCATTCCTAGGATGAGGTTTATTTTAGTCCTAATCGGATCAATTAATAGCCCTAATAGTTCCTTAGCTAAATTTCTTAGAGACATTCTTACTGAAGCTTATAATACTAACAATGATTATTATATTGGGGACTCTTTTTCATTTAGTCAGTTTATAAACAATTTTCAATTACCAAACGATTATGTTTTGGTCAGTTTTGATGTAGTTTCGTTATTTACTAACCTATCATTACAATCTATTATTTTAAGTATACAAAATCATTGGGAAGAAATTTCACAATACTGTAATTTAACTCTTGATTAATTTGAAAATATTTTAACATTTATTTTTGACTCAAATATTTTAATCTTTAATGGTTCATACTATAAACAAATTTTTGGTACCCCAATGGGTTCAAAAATCTCTCCAATTTTGGTCAACTATGTACTTGATGATTTGGTTAAGGATTGTCTGCAACATATGCCTTTCCACATTCCATTTGTTAAGAGGTATGTCGATGACTTACTTTTAGCAGTACCAAAAGGTAGAATAGAGATAGCTCTTGAACTATTTAACACATTTGATCCACATGTGCAGTTTACTGTGGAGGAAGAGACAGACAATTCTGTCCCTTTCTTAGACATGTTGGTAACTAGGAATCAGGATAACACCCTGTGCACCAAATGGTACCGAAAACATTATTGTTCCAATCGGTTTATTAGCTATTTTTCATACCATCCGATTAGGACTAAAATAAACATCATCCTAGGAATGAAAAATAGAGCAGTAAAACTAACTCACCCTCAATACAGGGATAGAGCCCTAAAACAACTTAAGGGCATTTTGTTAGAGAATTCTTACCCAGAAAAACTTATTAATAAATTTCTCTTTAGTACACAATATGCAATACCAGAAAACATTATAGACAGACCTTCACAACCATTAACTTTATCTTCCTATATAAGTAACTCAAACAATACTAATAACAGCAATTTAAATGAAAATAACTTACAAACACAACTGTATTTTTCTTTACCATATATTGAAACATTAACAGATAAATTAACCAACATTTTCAAACAATCAGATATAAAGATAGCGAAAAGACAACTCAAAACTGTTTCTCAGATTTATTCTAAAACAAAATCTCCCCTGAAAGATGATGAAAGGTTCGGCATTGTATATAAAATACCATGTAAAAATTGTAACAAGTCATATGTTGGACAGACATCTAGAAATTTAAAAGGCCGCATCACTTCCCACAAAAGTGATTGTAGGCGAGGAGTTCATTCATGTGCCTTAGCGGAGTATGTCTGGTTGATGAGCACCAAATTGATTGGGATCATGCTGAGATCTTAGAAAATGTCAATTCATATCACAAAAGACTATTCCTAGAAATGGTCCATATAAATCTGGAATCCAACGTTCTTAATAAAAAAGTGACATCTCAGATCTCAGCACGGTTTACAGTTATCTATTACGGTTAGAAAAAGAAAAATATCGTAGCTTAATTGACTGTCCAGCTCCTGACGACTAACTCTTTCTAAGAATCTCAATAATTTGTTTTTCCTTGACGTTTGGGAGACGGTGTTTCCTCTCCTTTTCCTTTCTGAAGTCATTTTCATACCTATTTTCTTCTAAAATTAAAAGTTTTAGACCAAAAAAGTCCAACCACTAATAGAAGGAAATGACAGGAGATGCTGGGTGTCTCACCGTTTTCCATATGTCTTTGCATACATTTAATACTAATTACTTAAAAATAAAAATTAAAATAATATAAATTAATTTACTAAGTCAGGTACTGTACAAGATTCGATGAACAGTTGTTCCTAGATTACTATATAGATCCTGCGCTGTAGCAATAAACAAGATATGTCTCTTTCTTTCACACGTTATTAATCTCGCATCCTTCTCTAATTGAAGTTTTTAGTTACGAATGTCGGTGATCCATTCAGATAGTTTTAAACATTCTGTTAGTCCTGAGGAAGGGAGAAAATAATAAACTCTAAAGCTTGACAAAACAGAAAAGGGTTTCATTACTAAATCCAGGCCACCAATCCTTTTTCAATAATTCAAAAAAGACTGCATCCCCACTACTCTGGTTTCGATAATATATATATATATATATATATATATATATATATATATATATATATATATATATATATATATATATATATATATATATATATATATATATATATATATATATATATATATATATATATATATATATATATATATATATATATATATATATATATATATATATATATATATATATATATATAAATTTTAAGGGGTGATTTTATATAGGAAACTCATCTTAGTAAGTCATTTGGCAAAATTTTAAGATCTCCATGATTACCAAGATACAGGGGTGCAAAGTTAAAATTTTAGTTTTGCTTTTCCGCCATATTACATTTATTCTTCTATAATTTAGTTGATGTTCGGCATACGAACCAAGCTCTTTAGGTTCTAATATTGAACGTTAAAAGTAGTTCTTTTAAAACCCGCTGGAGGGCACTTTACTTAAAACACGAAATTTATTTACTCCCCATCTTTTTTATTTGGACAGATACCGCAAGTTTCAATATAACAGTTTAAAGACAATTAAATTTTTTTTTTAAAATTTACTCCTCATCAATGTCAATAAACCTAACCATTTAGCCGCAAATCGACATCAAAGTTTTCACCAGTTTCATTCAAATTAACCATGTATTTAAATAGAATTAAAAAATCAACTCGCCTTGTGTCAAATTTTGCGAAATTTGACAAATATTTGTTGCATTACTATTAAGTTTGAAATAATTTTTCGTGTTAAAAATATACATTGCTATAAAATAAAACAAAAATGTTTAAATATTGTGTACCGTGATATATGCAGTTTTGTTACGGGCAAGCACATGGGAATGCAGAAGAGGCCCGGCGGATTTATATTGCAACTTATCCAGAAAGAAATGCTTCATGTGCACGAACTTTCATCAACATTTACAGACGACTTGGTGAGATAGGTTCTTTTCAAATTGGATTTTTCAATAAAGGCAGTCCAAGGCATGTCAGACAGAGAGAACAAAGAGTTATCAAAAGAGTAAAAGAAAATGCAGGTATTAGCACAAGGTATCTTGCGTTACAAGAGAAATTTGCTAATTTTACAGCTTGGCAAATTCTTTACCAAGTACTTCTTTGCCCATTTCACGTACAGAAGGTTCAAGCACTTTATGAGGGTGACTTACAATTACGACTGGACATGTGCAATAGTCTTTGGGAAAAATATGGAGAAAATAACCAGTTCATCGACTTAATTTTGTTTACTGACGAAGCAGCCGGAATTGTAGAAGAATATTTAATAGGACTTTATTTTTTTAACGAACCGTTGAATGGAGAGGTTTTTTTTATTTTCTTTAAAACGATCTACTTAACATACTCGAAAACGTTCCCCTACAAACCAAATAAAACATGTGGCTAGTTCAGGATGGCGCTCCACCCCATTTTAATGTGGCTCTACTAAGGTTCTTAAATGAATCATTTCCTGATATTGTATTAGACGAAGCGGTCCATTATCTTGGGTACCCCGTTCTCCAGATATTAATCCAATGGATTTCTTTTTTTGGAGCCATTTGAAAGCTTTAGTCTATAAAACGCCCGTAAACGATAAAAATGATTTGCGTCAACGGATAATGAATGGTTGTGATATTATTAGAAATACAGTTGGTATATTTTTTCGCATAAGATTTTTTTTTTAAGAGTATTAGAAAATGTATAAAAATGAATGGGGGGCATTTCAAAAATATGTTATAATTTTTCCGTTTTTAAAGAATCAATTTTGTAAGTTACCATTAAGATTAGTTAGATATTAAATTGGTGTTAAGTTTTTTTGTTGACAAATTTATTAATAAATATACTATTAAAATCATTACCTGTCAAATTCATTTAACACAAGGCGACTTGATTTGTTGATTCTATTTAATTACATGGTTAATTTGAATGAAACGGATGAAAAAATTAATGTCGAATAGTGGCTTAATGGTTAGGTTTATTGATATTAAAAAAGAGTACATTTTTTTTGAGTTTCCAATTTTCTTGAAGCTGCTATATTCAAATTTGTAATATCTGTGCAAATAAAAAAGATAGGGAGTAAATAAATTTTGTGTTTCAGCGGTGTTCAAAAGAACTAATGTTAACGTACAATCTGAAATCCTAAGGAGGTCGGTTCGTTTGCCGAATATCAACTAAATTGATGGAAGAATAAATGTAATAGGGCGAAAAAACAAAACTAAAAACTGAATTTTGCACCCTTGTATCTTTGTAACCATGGAGATCTCGACATTTTGCCAAATAACTTACTAACAAACAAAATTCCTAACGCATTTTTCGAACACTCTGTATATCTACTGTTTTTTCTAAATAAGATTTAATAAAAAACATAAATGTGAAAAGACGAGTAAACTTTTTGCTTTCTTCAATTATTTTATAAAAATGTAAACGAAAAATCATGTTTTTCATGTTATAGCAATCCCAAAACGGGGAGATCTGCGAAAACCTTGAAGTGCTATTTTTTTGCAATTACAATACTTTCCACATAACGAGGAGGTAATAAAACCTTTTTAGTTTATTAATGAGAATTTAAAGAGAACAATTGTTTAAGATCTGTAACATTTAATTTAGTCAATTGCAATATATTCTTATTCTTAAAATAGATACTTATTACCTCAACAATAGATTAACTATTATTGTTCTATTTCATTACTATGTAAGAAAATAACTTTTTAAATTTAATATAGTTATAATTGTAGATTTAAAAGCAAATAAGCGAATATAACTAGCTTTGTATCGCGCGTTGTATAGTTGATTGCCCGAAGCTATTTTAAATTTAAAAACAATATCTTATTAGTTTGCCAATGGAAATAATTAATAATTGTTGTAGGAGTTTCATAATTTATCGAATTCTTTAAAAATGCTACTCGTTTCTACCAGAAGTAACCTTGTTCGAGTTAGATTTAGCCCGAAACTAGAATTTTATAAATGATTTGGTACTGGCTCGGAACGAACTAGATCAGTATCCGATAAATATTGAACACACCCGCACGTGCGTGTTTGCGAAAGGTGATTGTTTGTAGCTTAAGAGATAAAATACTTCCACAAACGCAATGCTTTTTGTTTATTGTTTATATGTAAAATAATATCGTTATTTTAAAAAAGTAGTTTTCAATGAATTCTCTTTATCGCAATCTTGAGAGAGCTCTGATTATTATGAAATGTTCTCTTGATAGCTTCTTATGCTATAGCCTTTAGCACCATTACGTTTAAGAATATCATAATAACACAAAATAAATAGCTACCGCAGTATTTTAATTTTTGGTTATAATAAAGTAATGCTTTTTAAATCATGTCTCAACAGCTTCTTTTTTTATCAATTCGAGAAAAATTTTCATTTTTTAAAAATATTTTTTTAAAAGTAAATAACATAATAATTTTTTTCTACTCCTATATTAGTAAGAACCTAATTACACACCGTCTACTTTATCAGTAAATCTCTAATTGCAAACACTATACTGTAAGAAGCCAAACTGTGCGTAAGGGCAGTTACGTAATATATATATTACGTAACAGTTCCACAATCGCATTAGCCGCGAGCCCCCAAAATATTGAAAACTTTCAATAGATTTTACGTAAAGCTGGCTATGAAACAAATAGCATCGCCTTGACAACGCAAATGTTTGTATTATTATTTGTATTGTTACTTAAAGTTTACATAATCTTCTGCTTTTATTTATAAAAAAACTAAGCATAAAGTCGTAGAAAAAGTATAGTACACAACTCGAGTGGTAAGCCCATTACACACTCTTTCGAATTACGGTACTCGCTCACGCTCGTACCGTAATTTTCGAAATCGTGTGTAATGGGCTTCTTACCACTCTCGGTATGTAATATACTATAAAAACACAGCTGTAGCCAATAAATAACATACCTCCTCTTAGCATACTCCCTCTCTGAAAACATCGTGTCCTAAGAAAAACAAAGTATTGAGAAAAAGGTATTTGAAATGAGTCCAAACACTTTTTTTTGTGTTTTAATTTAAAAACCATTAATATGAGCACAATTAATATTTGAGCAATTTTTTAAAGTTTTTAAAACTTTACCAAATAGCCTATAAAATATTCTTAAGACATGATAAATAATATATATTTAGTTTTGCATTGTGACTCTGAAGGGACGAAAAATCGGAAAATTTACTTGGTTGTTTCACTATAAGAATAAAGCAATAAATAATTTTTAAAATATTATTTTTTTAAGAGTCTTCTTAGCAGTTTAAAAATATTATCTACTTTGAAAATATGATAAGAACATAAACAATTTTATTACGTTACAGCATATCATATATCTACTTTTAAGGAGCACATTTAAATATAGTTTTTAATGCAGTAATAACATATTATATAATAATATATTATGCATAAACATTTGTAGCCTATCTCAAAAAAAAAAATCAACAAACCACACCTTGTAAGGGTGCGTATTCACAAAAATTTTTACCAACTTTTGTGTTTCTAACTGATTGC
The DNA here is from genome assembly GCA_019359885.1 of Listronotus oregonensis. Classification (NCBI taxonomy): domain Eukaryota; kingdom Metazoa; phylum Arthropoda; class Insecta; order Coleoptera; family Curculionidae; genus Listronotus; species Listronotus oregonensis. Next base: position 23,403 of record JAHBCN010006783.1, read on the forward strand.
AACTTTTCAAAAATTCATCAAGTCTTTTTTGGGGGCTAAAGCACAATTCTCCATTCCACAAGGAACATACAGCTCTGTATTTCAAACGGAAATATATGCTGTACCGCACTGCGCATAAGAAAACAACAGGAGGGATTATAAAAATAAGCGAATTTACGTAATAACAGACAGCCAGGCATCACTAGGGGCACTAGCAACGTCCAAGACGACAAAGGAATGCCAAAAATGAACTGGAACGCAACAGGGTAACTCTCCCGTGGGCACCGGAACATTCGGGAATAGAAGGCAACGAAAATGTGGATGAGTTAGCGAGACAAAGATCTTCCACACCATACTTTGGACTAGAACCTGCCCTTGAAGTGACCAAAGCCACAGCACGAGGGTAAACTAGGAATGGATCCGAAACAAATACGAGGAATACTAGTCCAGCATCAGTAGAATAAGACATGAAAAAGGCTTTACAAAAGGCCCATTCAAAGAAATGAAGGAAGAGCTACTCAGACAAAGTGGAAAAAGACTTCGCATAACAGTAGGAATGCTAACAGGGCCCAATAACCCAAGAGGACACCTATACAAGATAGGCTCATACAATCGAGACCCAAGTTGCAGAATGTGTGATGAGGGGGAAGAAACAGCCTACCACATCTTGTGTGGATGTGAAGCGTTAAATCATAAAAGACAGGCATTATTTGGGAAACCGAAAATGACCCCACAGGAAAATATCAACCAACCGGTCTTGGGGTTATACAGACTTATAGAAGGAACAAGATTGGTGGGAGGATTAGTATAAAAGAAATTGGAAGATTATGGCTGCGTTGCCTCGGGACTAAATTAAGACGACTCCCAGGAAATAAAAAAAAAAGTTGTGTCTACACCGAATCTAAACAAATCACCAACATTTTAAGAAACAATTCAAAACTAACCACAACTAGCAGTCTCTACCAGTAGTGTTGTGGGCAATATTTCTTTCAAACGACGATGATATTTTACAGGCAACTGCAGTATTTATTATTTTAAGCAAAATAAAAAACCGGAGGCATAAAGATTGCATACGACCAAGCCTCAGTGTCGGGAGCCGCAGGTCCAGACATATTGTCATCTTTTAATATCTTTTTATCTCTGAAAAATTGTGTCGTCAATTTTTAAAATTTTTCTTTGTATTTCAAGTTCGTATAACCCCATAGCATGACTGACCTTTATGAGTTTTTTTGCATCCTTTTTAAATTGTTTATATTTATAATTTTCATTCCTTGAATCCCATAGTAGGTACTGTTTGCCTGTTATATAAACTAATTAGCGTGAGGGTCAATTCTTTGGTCCACATGACAGACATGTTTCTGTTTTCAACTAATTTTTCAACTGAGAGCGTTCTTTTTATGATGGCCGCCACAAACGGAAACGATTTCGACATTTGTTTACAATTTTTGTTGCTAACAAAAGTATTGTCACCGACACTTGCTGACAACACAAAAGTTGGCTATTTTTCTTTGGGGGAGACCCAGCTTAATAGCCAGTCTATAGGCCTGATTTGGAAAGAAAGTAACTGTTTTAGACTGAGGTACCAAAAATCATGTCCATTTCAATTCCTTAGAGACATAATGATGTTCGTTGCCACAGAACAGGTCTATCAAAACCTATTTTTTTACTTATGAGCGGCCAAGTTCTCCAAAACGTTAACCTTATAGGCATTACCTTTGAGAATAATCTTAATTGGTACCAGTATATATTATAGCCACATCAGCTCCAAAAAAGCTTAGATTTTTTCGAGTCAAAAAATATTTCTCCTCTTCTAATCTGTGTGCTGTATATGTACCCCAAATCAGATACTGCTTATTCCCATGTCTGAAAAATGGCGCCACCCTCTCACAATTCCTGGCATTCTTGATTTCATTTAAAGCAAGGTCATTTTCCCTACTCTTACAAAGAGGATTTTTTTCTTGCTCACTGACGAGCTGTAGGGGATCTGTCGCTTTTTTATACGGCATCTGCTTCAAAATTCCAACATTTTTTCTCCCCCAGCGGCTTTTAGTAGAATAAAATAAAGTAATACAATTATGCACAGATCAACTGGACAGGGATCCAAACTTTCCACTTTAGTGTCTAGGCGGTGTAACCTTCTGGCTGAAAAGATTTTTCACGGCACGGTAGTACTCAGGTGCTTAGCCCTCTTGGATGGTTCCAAGATAAGAAAAAAAGTTTTATAAAAAAATATGATAAGATAAGGCAGAAAAAAACTTTGTTTTGATCTTTTGACAGTAAAGATTTAAAGACTAAGCAACCATGTACCATGGGTGTCCCAAGTAGTTTAATTATATAGGACAAACAGATCTGGGACTTCGAAAGCAATTTTGCGGGCAGCACTTACCACTGTCTAGGTAACCCAAGGATAAAGAAGCAGACAAACGTCGTTAGGTGGAGTGTAAATTAATGTATGGGATTGCAAAGAAATGTACAACAGTAGAATGTAAATAGTAAATATATCTGTAAGAAAGGAATAGATAGATATCTTTTAACCCGTCGGTGTGCAAGAGGAGAAAGAAGTGAGGTCATTAATAAAATTATAAATCACTTGTATAGGCATGCATTTACGTCGGTCTTAGTAGATATGTTGTACTAGACCTACAATATACCAAAAAGAAAATATCAACAGCCTCCGAGACAACAATGTTATTAATTTACCCGAACTGGGAAAAAAATTGGTGGTATTCTAACAGCCCTAATTTTATTATTAGAAAATTTATTATTATTATGACATTACCATGGCATTTTTTAGGTTATTTTTCATTTGCGCTTGGGCCACAAAAACTATTCGCAAAAATGGCCAGTTTTTTAATGAACGTATGGTGGGGCGCTTCCGAGGATAGAGCTATTGGTCCGCATTTGTTTGAAGTGCACTTATATGGGCAAGTATACATATATTGTACACTTGCCAAATTACTTCAGTTACTTAACCAGCACATAAATTCTGAAATATGGTTTTAGCAGGATGAAGCTCCACCTCAGTATGCGATACAGGTCTGTAGTTATTTAGATCAAATTCTTTTAAATAGGTAGCTTGGTTAAGGTGAGCATGTCAACTAGCTTGTTCCTTTGCCTGATTTGACTCCAATTGACTTTTTTTGTAGGGTCTTATAAATTTTAATTCCTAAGCAATAAATGATTGATTAAATTATCCCGAATTTGGGAAAAATTAATGGTATTATAACAGCTGCCAATTTTATTATTATTTAATTTATTAATATAATAATACTATTATCACTACAATAGTAAAATTCATAAGGAGGGATATCAGCAATATAAATTTAAATGTCTATTACTTACCATTATTTTTCTAAGGCAGCAATTAAAGAATGCTATGTTTTTCTTTTGCAATACTATGCTTACGATTAGTTCTTAATGCAAGAAAGTGTGCCCCAGCAGTTACGTCAGAAATAAACAACGTTCTTAAACAATGGCATATCAGTAACATGCATGGAAATCTGCTTTGTGCTAACTGTGATCATATCTACTGTATATGTACTATCAAATTATCCTCGTGCTATAATTTTAAATTATAATTGCCTATAATCATGCTGTTTGATAAGCTAATATGTTGGCGATATATCTGAAGCGCCACAGGGTGTTCGGTCTCTAATAAAGATAATTTATTGGTGTATTATTATATTGTGTTACATTACAAGTAAACTCTCACTTTTTGTAAATTGTTTGTGGCACCAGACAGGTTGCTTGATACTTTTGTTTTCTATTGCGTAAAATTACCGTAGATATTAAAATGAACCTTTGCTATAGAGGGTGTGCAGAAAATAGTATACAAAATTTTATGACAATCTGGTGACGTCAAAATAGGTCAATTAATTTAGTTATATTCAAAATGACTTCGTACATCAGAAACTTTAAAAACGTTTTTTTTTCTATATTTTTGAAAACGCGCCAAATGATTTTAAGGTTTTTTGTTATATCATTTTTACAATAAAACTATTTTTTTCAGTAACTAAATGTATTTTAGATTTTTTTTATTTAAGTGATAATTATGAAATAAAGTAAAATGTTTCTGCTACTGCTAAAAAAACGTAAAACTAAATTCATTAATGTTTAATGGTACGGAATTAGAATTAGAGGTGATTTTCGCCCATCTGCCAACCGAATGAAAATTACACAGGTCCACAAAAAAAGTGGTGTGTCCCAAAAAACCGATACGGTACATTTACCGGCAGAAACCTGCAACCACGGAATGTTTGGTCTACTACTGAATAAACTATAAGAAATACAAAAACATTTATAGGACAAAAAATAAGGCTTTTCAAGTTGTCTATATAAATTACATTTTTGATAGGATAAATAAAAAAAAGAGATTTAAACGAAAATGTAATTTTGACAAAAAATTTCGGTCCAAATAGATTTTTTTTATTCTGGTAATTTTTGTTTGTTTTCTTGATTATAAGTCATTAATATTATTTAGTTAAATCTCAAATCATTAAAAATTTGCAGACAAAATGCAAAAATAATAATAAAAAAAAAATTCAGGGGTATACCTTTAAAATCCTGAGAATTCGGTTTTTCGATTAAAACTCGAAAAATTATGGTATTCAGACAAAAAAAATATATAACTCAAAATAAAGGTTTTGTAAAAATACATACTTTATGCTATATGTGTCGTTAACAGTTTTTGAGTTATTAACGTTTTAATTAAAAAAAAAGTTAAATATCTAAAATTACGCCTCTCGATTTTTTGCTCTTTGACCCCTAATTTTGACTTTTGGAAAAAAAAAAGCCACAAAATCTTAGTTTGACACCCAGCACATACCAATTTTCTTTGTGGATCTGTGTTTCTTTTAATTTTTGTAATATGTAAACAAATGTATTGCAAGTGGGTTGCCGAAAAAAATATGGTCAAGAACAATTTTTTTTCATAATTTTTGGTATTCCCTGTATAATGTCAATTTCATTTTTTTTTAAATTTACATAACGGTACTGATAAACAATTAAATTGTTCTCTTTAGTATTGTAAAAAAAACATTTTATAGTTTTAAATTTCAAAAATTTCTTAAGGTTTTATTTCTGAAACTAAAGAAATAATAGTGCTGTTATGTAGAATAAAAAATAAAAATTGACTTTATACTAGAAGGATTAAAAATATTTATTTATTTTTCATTAATTACAGCCTTGACCAAAATTTTTTAGGCAACTTATTCGCAATACATTTGTTTACATACTGTAATTTGATAAAAAAATAATTTTTATACCGTTGGCAAATAGGTGATGATTGTCCGTTATTCAAATTTTAAACTACAATTTGTAGTAGTAAATCTTTTAGATTAATTTTATTTTTAAAACAGTGGTAGCATCCTAAAACGTAGGTTAACATTTTAATCCTTAAGAGTTTTTTTTTTTAAATTTGATTTCAGACGATAAAACAAACAAAATCACAAATTTAAGGATTTGTATTCTTTTATTTTTGTTTCGTTGATCAGGTGATTTCTTCAAAAAAATTCGTGACGTATGGCGGATGCAATAATGCAGTGCAATAATTACAGATCCGTTCCTCCTTTTCAGGTATGAAATCTTTTTATTTTTTATTAATTTGAGATAATTTATAAAAACTGCAAAATAACTAATATTTACTTCTTGATAGTGTTGTCCAAAATAAGCTTATTTGGTGTTAACACATTTTTGTTTCACCAGATTCCAAAAGCTTTATTTCTTTGGAGTTAAAATGTTTCCAAACTGGATCCTCTGTATGTATTCCAAATCACACACTATTAGTCTAAGATCCGAATAGAAAATATAGTTAGGGCTATGATTCATTAAAAAAATGCTGTATAATGTCAATCTTATTTTTTTTCATTTTACATGACATCTCTAATATACCACAAAAAAATCTTTAATTTTATAAATAAAGCCTTTGGAGATTTTTTAAAATTTAATATTAAAGAAATATTTAAAATGTTTATTTATAAAATTGAAGAAAAACATATTTAGTACTATCATGTATAATAAAAAAGAATAAGAATTGTCAATATACAGGGAGAACCACATTCTTTTTATTTTATTTTTATTAATCATAGTCCTGATCATAATTTTTTACTCTTTGGCAAAACTTTTATTTAAATATTATATTTGATAAAAAATAGCTTTTATACCCCTTATTGCCTTAAATTCGGATCGCGTACTATACAGGTCTATGAACAGTATTCCATATCAAGAAAAAGGTTTCTCGCACATATATTTTTAGACTTTATAGATTTCTCCAAAAAAGGCTTTTGACCTATTTTTACGGCCTGACTAAAAAAATCCCCAAGAGCAAAATCTTGCTCTCTGACAAGCTGTTAGGGTACTCTTTTTTACAAAGTATCGATATCTTGCACCTCTTTGAAGTCCATCCAGAGAAGCCCCAAACTTTCCCTTTGTTTGCTCCTTGATCCCTAAATTGCTTAAACTATAAACTTTAATAATTCGTGTTTATTTATACAGGAAAAATTTTAAAAATTGTACAAATCTTTAAATATTTCTCGTCATTCTTATTAACGCCCATTAAATAATATCTCATTAAAGAAAGCGTGTCCGGGCATACTCGACAAAATGTAATCTGGTTTGCCTTCAGTGAAAAACATCTTCGTCCGGCCAGCTGGCCCAAATTAAATGGCGTTAACTCTTTCTGTGCTCCGGAAATGACCCTTTGATTTGTGCCCCTGGTAGAATACCGACTAAGATTTATAAAAGTCATTGACATCCAGATTCTATACCGAATTAAATTAAATATACTGGGTGACTATGAATATATGGTACCCCATTAATTAAACAAAATTTCACGTTTTCTGTCTGTCTGTCTTTCACTAGATCATCATCATAGAACATTTTTTTTCTGCTGGTACTCTAAAGCGGGCAGTAAGGATATTCTAGATACTAACCTACCTGGTTACTACAAGGATTTGTTAGGCGTTATCTGATATTAACACACGAAATCAATTTAAATTCAGCTATTTCCACGTGGTTTAAACGGACATTTCATCAGGTGTTATAGAACAAATTAAACTATTCTAATAATGCATTTTTGTTTTTAAATAACGTCTCAGGTGGGTCCCACACAAAGATTAAAAATGTCGGTCTTCAAAGATCGATATATATTTTTTAATTTAAAAAAATATTTAACAAGTCAACGCATTTTAAAACATTTCACACGTCAAATATCTTTTTTGTCTAGTTTCTGCGTAATGACGATTTAAAGTTCAAGTCTGGCCCTTTAGTTGTGTTGTCAGACACACTGTGTGACGACACAAGTGTTGCCGAGTTCCAATATTAGTTTCTTTTGCCACGTTACTTTATTTCATTTAAAGCAATAACAGAAAATTCATCGCGTTTCTTTATTCCGATATAAGATAAATCAGTAAAATGTCAATTGTCAACTATTTCTTGCATTCCATAATCTTAAAGGGCAAAAAAAATTCTACCTTTAAATACTTACCTACTCTTATCGGTAACCAATCACTTTCCGATCAGTAATTTGTAAACATCAGAAATAGAAATATGGACCTATTTATAAATTAATTTTATTAAAAGTTATGATACACTTAGACTAGTTATTAAATGAGAGGTTAAGAGGTAACGAGGAAGTTCTTATCCAAAATAAACTCTTTCATTCTCCAAGTGATTGAACAGATAAATTACAAATGTAACAATTGTGATATAATGACAACATAATATTTCTCTCATTGAACTTAATTCCATAATCTTTGATTAAGTCTAAATATACAAAATTTTCTATTTTATCCTATCAACCTAATATTTGACGTGTAAAGCTACATCCCGTTAGTAATCTTAGGTTTCGTTGTGAAGTCTTGACTGTCCGATCTCTAAACACATTTTCAACCAGTAAGGAACACCTACTGACCTTAATACTTAATATACTATTGTATTCGACTAGTAACATAGTAGCCTAACAGCCAGTGACCGGCTACCTGTATATACTTGAACAGACCTGGATTTTTACACAGTGAATCCTATACTTACCATACATGGAATAGGGACTCACTAAGCCCAGAGAGACTGTCTCTTCTTGTAATAACAGGTATCGCAATTTTACTGATTTTAAATGACCACGTCTGCCGTTTGGAAATTTAATAGTATATTACTATTATTATGGAAAAAGAACAATAGCGAACCATTATCGCGCGTCTAACATCGTAGCTGACAATTATAACGGTGCCAAAAAAAAACATTAAAAGTAAATGACCAGGTCTGCCATTAACACAGTATGTCTACGTAAGTTGGCGGTATATGGAAAACTTTATTATTATTAAGTTTACGAAAAAAAGTTATTTTTAAAAAAAGTTCTGCATGGTCCAACACTATAAATGCAACCATCAGATGTCAAAAATAACAGTCGTTTACGAGGTTTATCCATTTTTTTTTCTTCAGGTAAAATACCTTAACTTTTGACAATATCGAAAATTATTATAAGAAAAAGATGTTTAGAAATAACTCTCGAATATACAAATTTAATAATATATTACTATTATTATTGAAAAATAACAATGGTAAAAATGATTCCGAAGATGATGAGTGAAGATTTCATAATGTATATACATCTGCTCGGTCAGCAGTTAAGATTTTGTTTTGTGCTCATGAATGAACTCAGTAAATACGTCTTTCGTAACAAAAATAAGCTTTTAAGACTATAATAAAAAAAATATATTAAAGTTAGACCTGGTCAATTACTTCTAAAATTTCATATGTTTTGGTACCTTTATAATTGTCTGCCTCGATGTAAGATTAGATAATATTAGTAATACATTATAAAATTTGAATATTTTAAAGTTATTTCTACTCATCGATCGTCTCAATAAGGGAAATTCGAGAGGGTACTCTGCGAAAGGATGCAGACTGACCTCAGGATAATAGAAAGATGGTGTGCTGATCACGCGCTATCCATAAACCCAAAAAAGACAGAGATGGTTCTCTTCACATGGAAAAGGAGGATAGTGAACTTGGACGCTCCTAACACAACACAACTAAGTTTTGCTACAAAGGTGAAATACCTTGGGGTAACCTTTTATAGTAAGCTAACATGGAACTCCCACTTGGAGAACAGAATCAAGAAAGCAAACATTTCTTATGAGCAGTGTCGTCGGACCATAGGCAGATCCTGGGGACTGTCATCTAGAGTCACCCTGTGGATCTATATGGCCATCATAAGACCTATGCTAACCTACGATGTTTTTCTCTGGGGGCGGAAAGCCCAGCAGACGACAGTTATCCGAAAGTTAGACCATGTACAAAGAATGGCTTGTCTCAACACCACCGGAACCATGAGAACAACACCAACTAGGGCCATGGAGGTATTCGTAAACCTCACACCCCTTGACATATTCTTCAAGGGGTTTTTTTTTGACGGTTATGTTGCGCCTCCGCACTGATGGTATAATGTCTACGTAGGAGTTGGTGCATAGGGGAGTCGTTTGTGGAGTGAGGCGATAGGATCGCTTTCACTGCTGCAGGCGAAAGTGGACTCTATTGCGCCATGTTTTGTTTTTAACAAACCCTACAAATTTGACGTCAAAGGAGAATCGAACACAAACGTGGCAGGTATAATCAATATCTACACAAGCGGTTCGAAAACAAAAGAAGGTACGAGATGTGGAATTTATTCTAGATCTCTTAACTAAAACAACAAATGGGCTATGGGTGAGTTGGCCAGCGTACTCCAAACTGATCTTACACGCCTAACCATGTCTGCAAAACAAATAAGCAGTAGAAACATCACTGGTAAAGTCGTGCTTATTCATACGGATTGCAGACAGACACTACTAGCCCTAAGGAGACCACGCTACATCTCGGGTCTGGTACTAGAATGTCACCGCGCCCTTGTGCTGGGCTGCCGGGACAAAACTTTTTGGACTCGAACCTTTCGTAGGTCCGACAGGGTCTACGATGAGGGACCAAATCAAAAAACACTCTCATTAGCAGTTTACAACACGATGGGATAAAACAGTAAACCGTAACTTTTCCAGGGAGTCACTGAACTAACCTGACAGAGATACAGCTAAACATTACTTGGCAATGCCTAGGGCGAGAATTCGTCTAATCACGGGCGTTCTTACTGGACGTTGTCAACTGCGAAAACACCTCTTTAGAATGGGTATAAATGACACACCTCTGTGTAGAGGTTGTGAACCGAAAGACGAGACGGTGAAGCACATTCTTTGTGACTGTCCTGCACTCTCGTCCAAGAGAAGATCCGTGCTACGCGAGTATTGGCTTTCTTTGGCCGACATTAAGGATATTCCCCTCGGCGACATTCTTACCTACTTTAAATCAGTAGGATGGGCTGAGTACTGAGTAAGGAGTCTCCTTTAGGAGGTAGCACAACGGGCCTACTGAGGCCTAGGTGCAGTGATGTTTATCACCCTCCGCACTTTCAGATACAGAAGTTATTTCTAAATATATTTTGTTTCTAATCATTTTCGACATTGTCAAAAGTAAAAGTACTTCACCCTGGAGAAAAAAAAACATTTTTTTTGATAAACCTCGTATACGACTGGTAAATTTTGACATCTAATGACATCTAAAATAAATTTAAGATTAACATGCAGAACTTTTTATAATTAATAACTTCTTTAAACCTTATAATAAAAAATTTTCCCAAATGCCTTTTACTCACGTACACACATTTTTTGACAAACCTCTTATACGACTAGTAAATTTTGACATCTGATGGTTGCATTTAACGTTTTGGACCATGCAAAACTTTTAATAAAAAATGACTTTTTTTCTTAAATTTAATAAGATGAAAGTTTCCCATATTCCGCGAACTTACTTAGACACACTCTATTAATGGCAGACCTGGTCAATTACTTTTAAAGTTTTATATTTTTTGGTACCTTTATAATTGTCTGTCACGATATTAGACGCGCGATAATGGTCTGCCATTGCAATTTTTCGATATTATTAGTAATATCAAAAATGTTGTATATCGATCATTGGTAATATATTATTAAATTACCAAACGGCAGACGGGGTCACATACATCTAAAATCAGTTAAATTTTGATTCTGTCGCACCTGATTACAAAAAGAGACAGCCACGCTGGACTTAGTGATTCTCCATTCTATGTATGGTAGGAATAGAGGACTCACTGTGTAAAAATCCAGGCCTGGTCAAATACATACAGGTAGCCGGTCACTGGCTCTTAGGCTATAGTTATTAGGGGAAATGCTTAATTTAGATAATCCTGTATAATAATAAATTTGTATGGAATTTTATGAATTAAAGAAAAAAAAGAAACTGCGATGTTTTTTATCAAATAAAGGAAAATTAGCTAATTCTTTCTTAGAGTTGCTATAAAACCAAACATACCGTTAACCGTTAGTTACCACTTTCTCTACAAGTTTTTTAAAACCTCTTTTATTTCGCATATTTCCCTCCAGCAATGTATAACTTTGCGGAGTTTTTTTTAAATAATTTTATCTTTAACTGTTGTAGCGAAATATTTTTAAAACCGTATCCGTTTCCAAAATTAAAGTATCACAACGCGAGGTCAGGTGATTTAAACTTGATGGATCCGCCACCAACAACGGTCAATCATAATTTACTAAACGCCAATTCCACCCACGAAGTTATCAGATCTCAGGGCCAGTGTCCGGCAGATGCAATCGCCGCAGGGGTCTCAATGGGGTGTCGATAACCGATCGATAACTAATCAACTCATTATGTGCTTGATGCATCTGCTTTTTGATGCGTTACAAACAGATTAAGATGATGTTTTTGATATAAAGTAAAATGTTTATCCAGATATAAAAGCGTGTAAAAGAATCGGACAAAGATTATTTGGCACATTCTTGGTATTAAAATATGAATCTTGTAACAATGCCGTTAATTTGATAATAAAATTGCAATCAAAATAGTTTTTTTTTTATTTTATTGTGTGCTAATTTGTCAGAGAAACCCCGACTTTTATAATGTGTGGGAAAGAGTTAAAGCCCAAAATATTTTTGCTTGAGGCAATGAAGCACTCAACCTTGGAATTTTTTTATACAAAGACGGATCGGAATGCGGTTTTTTGCATTCGCTTCCAAAAATTTTCTTGTAAAAAATGTTTTTACTTTGTGACTTATACAAACCGAAAAATGCATTGCTGTAGTCAAAAATGCATTTAAAAAATGCCTTTTTTAAGACGGCTTCTGGAAGATTTAATAACTTTTTAAACCCCCGGACACCTGGTGCTCCGGAACCTGGACATGGACGTCATCCCCGTGAATTTTCTTGACAAGATTGCCAAAAACAACCCGAAATTTATTCTAGGGGCGTTTTTTGGGCGCTTAATCAAAATTTCACGTCGAAAATGATCCCCCAAACACCTAGTGCCCGAAACCCTAGCCTAAACATCGTCTCCGAGGGTTTTTTTAGACACGACCGCTATTATGAGATTTTTGGTTAGTTTTTTGCGATCGTGTCTGGAAAACCCTTGGAGACGACGTTCAGGTCGAGGTTCCGGTGCATCAGGTGTCTGGAGGTACGTTTTCGGGTGAAATTTGAATTAAGCGCTCCAAAAAATCCCCATAACGATTTTCAGTTTGTCTTTAATGGTCGTGTCTGGAAAAACCTCGGACACGACGTTTAGGCCCAGGTTCCGGTGCCCTACCTGTTCGGGGATCGTTTTCGACATGAAATTAGGATTAACCGCCCCGAAAAACGCCCCCCAATTATTTTCGGGTTGTTTTTGGCGATCTTGTCAGGAAAATTCTCGGAGATGACGTCCACGTCCAGATTCCGGAGCATCAGGTGACTTTCAAGGTCAGGTTACAGTGCACCAGGTGTTCGGGGGGTCGTTTCCGCCGTGCACTTCGGATTCAGCGCCCCAAAATGACCCCATAACGATTTTCGGTTTGTCTTTTTTGATTGTGTGAGGAAAACCTTTGGAGATGAGGTCCACGTTAAGGTTCCGGTCCACCAGGTTTTTAGGGGGTCATTTTCGACGTAACATTCGGATTCAACGACCCAAAGAACCCTCCATACGATTTTCGGTTCATCTTTTTCGATTGTGCGAGAAAAACTCTCGAGGTGATCACGATGACACGATTTGGAATTCAGCAACCCAATAATCCCTTGAGTTTATCTTCTTCCATGCGTGAATTTTGGGAGAGTCCCACGGAGATGATGTTCATCGGCGTTTCTGGTTCCCGGTCGGCTATGGGTTAATTTGAACATCAAATAGTGATCACGCCTTAAAACTTTCGAGAACGCGATTTGGCCAGTTCTGACTCTTATTTGCAAGTTATTAAATCTTAAACGCCGTTCAAAAATGCATTTGGGCTGCAGCAATGTTTAACAAAAACATTTTGGAACCAAATGCAAAAAACGCATTTTGATCCGTCTTATTGTTAGTACAAAAAATTCCGAACTTTCGGCCTTTTTACTGTTTCATTGCCTGCCTCGACTATTTTGTAAAATAGGGGTCAAGCTTCCATTAAAAAATCTTGACCTCTGAAAGTACTGAGATCTAAGTTTTTTTATTACTATAAACAAATTAGTAAAACACTTACCAAGTTAAAAAAAAGTAAAACAAAATTGTGAACAGAACTTCTAAGTTTAGCTCTGTCTTTTAAAAGGCAGAGTTTTTTGGATAGAAAAGGCCTCTATTTTATAAGTGGTTGGATAGCTCCTCTTTGTTCAGAGTTCAATGAATGGAAAAAAATAAGAGGAGAGAGAATCTCACCCAAGTAGAACCTAACCTTTACACTGAATATGAAGTAAGAAAATTGCTAATTTTAATGTCCATTAAACCAGGCCTGTTTTGGGGTTGATAAATAAAATGTGTAAATTTTTTGTTGCTTGGCAAGTAAAATCCTGTCTTTAATTTAAATTCTAAGACACCCAGGATTTTAAAAGGTTCGATCAGATTGTAAACTTCTAAACTACCACCTAAATATATGATATTACCGCCCCTGTTCCAGGGTGTTCCTCTTAAAAAGTTAAGATAAGTTAAATTCATTTTTCTAAGACTATTTTCCTTAGCAATTCATCAAAAATTAATATTTAACATTTAAAGTATTACGTTCCAATGATCTATTTGAAAATTCTTACACTTTTCGGGGTTTCCTAAATGCCATAAACAAGAAAACAACCTGTAAATGAAAAAAAAAACATTATTATTAGGTTATAGTTTAAGGTTCAACATAACCTATTACTAATCATATTTTTTCATATACAGGGTGCTTTATGTTAGGGGGTGGTTATCAACTTTTTTATTTAATAAAATTTTTATATTTTCCGCATTTAGAAAACCATGAATATATCATACCATTTTGCCCCCTGAATAGTTTAAGGTGTTTAAGTATTTTTGCTATGAATATTTTGCTTGTTTGCTATTATTCTATTGTTTTTCGTATTATCTAAATAGTTCAGTAACTATAGAAAATAATTTAATTAGATGTGTTAAAATTTCATTAGAGTTAATTTAGACCCAGTTTTTGAATACGCCCAGTAGAGCTAGAAAGTTTTGAAAATGATAAAAAAGTTATTTTTTGGCTTATGCTATATTAAAATTGGAAGATTTTTGAAATTAAAATACTGCCATATCTTTTCACCAGTTAAAAGTAAGTCAGCATCACAGCAAGAATTTAAACTATTTTAGGATTTTAGAAAAGGAAACTTACAAAGAAAACGTAACTAAGAGAAAGTGCTTGTATATTACAAAGGCCCACAAAAAAGTGGTGTGCGCTGGATGTCGGACTAGAACGTCGTATTTTTTTTGCTAAACACGAAACTAAAGTCAAAATTGAGGGTCAAACAGCAAAGGATTGAGAAAAGGCGTAATTTCAGATATTAACGATTTTTTTTAAATTCAAAATGACAATATCTTACAAACTATAAAAGATACACAAGACTTTATAAACCACAAATTATGTATTTTTACAAGATCTTTAATTTAAGCTATGTACCCTTTTTGTCTAAATGCAATATTTTTCGAGTTATAATCAAAAAATAGAATTTTTAGGATTTATTTTAAGGTATACCTCTAGAAAAAATTAAGATCTTTTTATTTTTTTATTTTTGGAAATTTTAAGTTTAAATAAATAAAATAAATAATTTAATAATATAAAAAAAAACTTAAAAATCACGTTAATTGACCCTAGGGACCAAAAATGGCCTCTATAGGATCTAAAAGATGGATTTTGGGATGAAGCGAGGTCGAAGGTGCCTTCTTAAGTCAATGTTGGATTTGTAGTCGAAAATTTTATGGCCAACTGAAATTCCCTGTTTAGTGACCGGAAAAATTACCCCTTAGGGGCCGGAAAATCGTGTTTCGGACGCCGCAACCGTAACAGTGGTATTTATATCTACTTTAAAATTCTGGAACTCACACTGTGCTTTAAAAGTTTATGGCCAACTAGAATTCCCCGTTTGGGACCAGGAAAATGAACCTTTAGGGGCCGAAAAATCGTGTTTCGGACACTGCAATCTCAACAGTGGTATTTCTATGTACTTTTAAATTCTAGAACTCAGAGATTTGTCAAAAACTTTATGGCAAACTGGAATTACCCCTTTTGGACCGGAAAAAATGACTCCTTAGGGACCGGAAAATCATGTTTTGGATGCCGCAATCGCAACAGTGGCATTTTTATCTTTCAAATTTTGAAACTTAGACTGTACTCGAAAATTGGGTGTAGAGGATCGGCCGTTTGGAATCTTTTGGATACCTGGAAAAACTATCACTCAGGAGTAATTCTTGAATTAAGGCGTAAACCGAGCGTGATGGAACCTTCTCGACCTCAAACCTACTTGCTGAGAATAAGATTTCCAACCCCGTCAGGAGTATTATTGCATGGGAATACTACTGTTGCGATTGCGGCGTCCGAAACATGATTTTCCTGCCCCTAAGGAAAATTTTTCCATTCCCAAACAAAAAATTTCACTTGACCATAAAGTTGTCGAGCACAGTCTGAGTTCCAGAATTTAAAAGTACATAAAAATATTACTGTTGCGATTGCGGCGTTCAAAACATGATTTTCCTATCCCTAGGAGGTTATTTTCCCGTTCCAAAACGGGGAATTAAAGTTGGCGATAAACTTTTTAAGCATAGTCTAAGTTACAGAATTTAAAAGTAGGTACATAAAAATACTACTGTTGCGATTGCGGCGTCCAAAACAAGATTTTCTGGCCCCTAAGGGCTCATTTTCTTGGTCCTAAATGGAAAATTCTAGTTGGCCTAAAGCAAAGATAATACTACTACGGATAAGATAAACCATTCAATGCTATATTTTTGATACCCCTAATGGACTTTGGCTAACGCGAGCCGATGTCCATCGAGAGATTTTCGCGCTATGCATTTCAATCCTTGAACGAAAGTTAAACAGTGTTGCCGGCAGGCCTTTACTATTGGCGTGATGAAACGCGACTGGAAAATACACAACCCGTTTAGCCGCCCGCTTTCGCTACTTCGTATTCCGAATAAGGTACAAGCGACAGACATTGGCAACGTCGCACATGGTTTCGTACCTCGTTTCGCTGGGGCAAGGGTTACCGACTTAATTTTATTCGCATTTACGGAAGCATTGATATCTCCGAACTGATTCAGAGCACCCCATTTAAATGAACCATCTATCCGTAGTAGTATTATATTTGCCTAAAGATTTTCGAGCACAGTCCGAGTTCCAGAATTTAAAAGTACATAAAAATTCCACTGTCGCGATTGGTGCGTCCGAAGCACGATTTTCCGACCCATAAGGGGTTCATTTTCTTGGTCCCAACAGGGAAATCTCAGTTGGCTATAAACTTTTCGATCACAAATCCGGCTTTGGCTTGAGAATGCACCTTTGAACTCGCCTCATCCTGGAATCCAACTTTCAGGCTCGATAGAGGCTATTTTTGGCCCTAGGGCCAATTCCAGACGTGGAGGGCCATTTCTCAGCTCGAAATCGGATTCGGCGTCGAAACATACATGAGAATACATATGTCCGACCCAGAAGTCCGAACATTTATGTTTTTTGTGGGGCTGTGTTATTTATCTTATCAAAAATGTTTATAACTTTTTATATAGACAATTAAATAGCTTTCTTTTTCGTTCTATAAAATTTTTTGTATCTCGTAAAGTTTATATAGACGTATTCCAAACATTCCGGAGTAGCTGGTTTCTGCCGGTAAATTTACCGTGCGGTTTTTTGAGTTTTTCTTGACTTTTTGCTGTTTGACCCCCAAGTTTGACTTCAGATCCGTGTTCAGCGAAAAAAAGTACTCCAGAAAATCTTAGTCCGACACCCAGCACACTCCACCATTTTTGTGGACCTGTCTTATTAATTAAATATAACTATGTAGCATTAATGTCATGTAATTTAAATAATACCGTTGATTGAGTAGTGTTTTGGGAAGATGCCTAATGCCTATGAACACAAACGTGGCTCGCGACAAAAATTATTTTTATCTTTCTTAAACCAATGCAAATAGCATCTTTCGTCCTTTTTGAGTGACGACTGATGCCGAGTGATTCCGAAAAAAGCATGTTCGATTGGTGCTGCCCCAATAAAATTTACGGCGTTTGTGTAAACAACGGCCGAATTTAAGTGGGGGCCTGGGTTTTAAAATTTTTATTAAAGACATAAAATAGAATCGGGCTTTTGTCGCTACACGCTGCGTTGCCAGATTTAAAGGAATTTCTTACCCTTTACGGGAAGTTAACCATGTACAATTATTGTGTGCTCGTGCGTAATCTTAAGATACATTTTTTATTTAATTATTTTTAGTTTAAGGAGGAAAGTAAAGACTGATAAATTTAAAAGCTATTTTTTAATTATGCTTACCGTTGATTGGGTTCAGCTCTAGGTACAGGGTGACCCGACTAAAAGTCCACTCCCCTTTAACTTTTTGATTTTAATAGCTATGTGCCTATATTTTGAAAAAATATTAAGATGAAAGATTTAACTTACCTTAACAGTACAGCACAGTGTCTCAAAAAGTAATTCTTTCTTGAGCTGTTGGTTTAGTGGGAATAAAGAATGAAAGGACTAATTACTAGTTTCCTTGTGAATCTTTTTATTTTTTGGGACATATTTATTAAGCCCTTTATTGAGGCTACAATTTTTAGCCCAATAGTCGCAAAAAATAAAAAGGTTCACAAAGAAACTAGTCCTTTATTCTCACTAAACCAACAGTCCAAAAATTAAAAGTGCTTAGGATGATCACGCCAACATCATTTACCTAGTTCTTTCTATAAATCAAATTTTGTTTAAGAAAACATATTTATTAAAACAATTGAAATTTTCTTTTTTTCTTTATTAAAAATATTTTTTCTATACAACTCTATACAAAACATATAAATATGTAATAAAAATACCTAATAATAAATCCTCGAATAAATATAACATGACAAAATAAATTTAAATAAATATAATTATTGGAGTATTAAGTGAAATAAGTATTTGAAATAAAAATATATTCAATTTTTAATTATTGTTTTAGGAATCTGGGAAATTAATTCTTAGTTTTTGGCCCTCATCTAACAAAAAAAATGGTCATAAGTCTGAATAATATTTGCTTATTAAAATTGAATTAATAATTTTAAAATTTACATGGGCTTTTAAAGTCTTTTGTTTTATACAGGATTACAGGATGATACAAATTCGTGTCGAAGTATGGGGATCTCGGTAACCAGAGGAGATACAGGGTCGGTTAAGTAAATGGGGGCAAAGTTGCTCAAATTTATGACCAATAAAATGCCTCTCTGAAATTTGAAAAAATCCGTACACTTCGAGAATTAGCCAGACGAAACAGAAATTTTGTAAAATCGTTTTATTTTTTCCTGTGCTTATTTCAAGACATATTTAAAATTAAATGACCCTTTTTTATGAAAACTTTTTCCCCTCTCCAAGTTAGTATTATCAAATTTAAAATCTGACGTTTCGTCTTTGAGCGTCATAAAAACAAAAAACGTGTAATTTTAAATCTAATAAAAAAAATTACAAAAGAATACACAACACAACATCTGACAACGTCGGCTTTTCGTTGGTAGGTTACGTTTACGAGGCATACGCGTTGGTTTATAAAAATTTTACAGAAATCTTTTTTATATTTCGTTAAATAAATCAATAAATCATTATTTAGTTTATGTTTTCCTAAACAGATGGCCGATGCTAGCGCTCATAGTGGCTAAAACATTTGTCGGTCTTTTTACTTCCCATAAGCTTATGTATCTTCCCCAAACACTACTCAATCAACGATAATACTTAATTAATTCTGCTTAATGTTTGGGAAATTTGATAATCAATTTACTTTCCACCATTTTTATTTTTAAAAATAATAAATATACTTGTCACAACCAATTAATCTGTCATTCATGATTTATGACATTACGTATAAACATAAAAGAAGTTTGCAAAATTGCAAAATGTGGTAAAGCTAAATTTTCATAATTTTAAATTTATTTAACATCTTAAAGTAAATTTCCCATCTTGAAAACGGTGACTAATTTGTCACCAAAACGTTGATGTTCCTTTTTTAATTTTTAAATGGGTTTTTTTGGGATCCGTTTTAAGGTGATCTGCAATTTCAAAAAGATCAAATGTCTCTGTGCACCCTATGTGTGCTTGGGACCTGGACTAAACATAAATGTCTGGCAAGAAACCAAAAATAATTTATAATCAAAACAAAGTGTGCACACACTTCCGGTATCCAAACCATCAGTAAAAGTCCAGTGACTATACCTATGACAATCTTACATACACCGTAAGCAAGGGTGTGGTAACTATACC
The DNA here is from genome assembly GCA_019359885.1 of Listronotus oregonensis. NCBI lineage: Eukaryota > Metazoa > Arthropoda > Insecta > Coleoptera > Curculionidae > Listronotus > Listronotus oregonensis. The sequence continues at coordinate 43,142 of JAHBCN010006783.1, forward strand.
TATTACAAACACAAAGCACACTCGAGACTAGTAGACAGTTGCTACAATAAATTATAGCATAATATTTATTCCTTGTTTAATAATTTAGTAGATTTTCACGCTGTAAAGCCGATATAGCTCCCATTCCATTGCCGCAAAAACAAATAATAAAAATTATTTCTTTCATTATCTCCCGCGCAAAATTATGGTGTTATGAATTACACATACTATTACCGTTCATATTAATCAATATTATTTATTTAATTGACGTTCAGTGAGTAATAATATGCAATATTGTTAAATAGGAATTATAACCATAGAAAAAAATAGCATTGGGATATTTTAAGGTCAGTAATGAATAGAAAGCATTATTATTGATTAGTTTCTTTTTAATATCCATAATTTACCACTTTAAAAAAATAACTTACAAAAAGAGTCAATTATTAAAAATATATATTTTGTGTTATTTTAAGGGTTTTTTTTTATTTAAAGAAGTCCCTTAGATATTATACTTATTAAATAAAATATTCCGGAATACCATGTAGTAATTAAATATTTTTTTGGCCACCGTATACTTATAAGTATTACACAAAGTACAAATCTTGTTTTAATAGCCTTTATTATTGCATAATTTTAAAAAAATAAACGATTATAGTACAGGCAGTATGGATTGTAGAGGTAAGGATCACCCTCTCTTATGGCTGTTTTGCTCAAAAAGTGGCCCCAAAATAGCATTCACTAGGAGGCGCTGGTGTAACTCAGGGGATTTATTCTTGTTTCGTACACCTAAAAAATTTTCCCCAAATATTCTTATTTCGTACACATAATTAATTATTAAGTTTTTGACATCTCGTTTCGTACACCAAAATCTGAGGTGGTTTATAAAATATGATAAAATGAATCAAAACTACTTTTTTTTACTAAATATCAAAATATTCATTGCCCACATATAAGATGCAGTAATATAAAATATTTATTTAGATAATAGTGATATTAAAATAATCTAATAATAATATATGTTTTAACTATCTACCCAAACGGAAAAGTTTACTGTTCCTACTTTTAGTGATTTATTACGTCTGAAATATAATTGGGGAAAATAAAAAAGCCGCTTTGAGTAACTAGAACTAACCATGACCGACCAGAACTGAGGGCTTTTAAATTTGTCTAAATTATTCCTACGTTTGATTAAGCCATGGCAGAATTGCGGCCTAAATGGAAAAGTTTACTGTTCCTACTGTTAGTGATTTATCACTTCTAAAATATAACTGGAGAAATAAAAAGCCGCTTTAACTAACCAGAACTAACCATGACCGACCAGAACTGAGGGCTTTTGAATTTGTCTAAATTATTCCTACGTAGAGGTTATTAACAAAATTTTAATAATTTTCAATATGGTATTTATTTTGTTGGTTATTTGAATCGTCAAAATGGTCGGTGTACGAAACGAGAATATTTCAGGTAAATTTATGAAGTGTACGAAACCCGAGTGTACGTACGAAACTAGAAAACACCGCTCAGGGAACCAATGAGAACCAGTGACCTTGACCGCAATATATAAGTGAAGTTTAAAAACGGCCCTCTGAAAAACAACGCCATCTTAAGTTACTGCAATTTGAGGGCCATTTTTGTAATACAGAGATGGTGATCCCTACCTCTAAAATTCATGATAACTTTTCAGTCGAGTAACAGTTATTAAAGCACCGATCACGCTGGTTGCCTTAAATACATCCCAAAAAAATATCATTTAGGAACAAAACGATCGCCCAATAAATATTTAACCCACCTCATTAATTGGCTATTAACTATCTCTACTCTTAATGCCTAGCCATTGCCTTAAATATCCTGGATCATTAATCGCTCTTATTAATACCCTGTTGGTTAAATAGCTATTTTTAGTAATACCTAATTTTTTATGTTTATGACAGCCTAGAAGACTCGTATAAAGTACTAAGTACCATGGGTGCCGGTTGTTTAAATGTTGAATCCATTTTTTCCAAGTCCGTTAATGAGTGTCAAAATATGCACTTTTTAGACCACGCAGATGTGCCATCATGGACGTTTTTTAAAAACTACTACTTTAAACTACCCTCATTAACGTCTGAGTAATTTATCCTACCTACAGTTTATCGTGAAATCCGAACTACACACAACAGCAGACTACTAACCTCACTCAATGTTGTTTGACTTTGTTGATCTAACGGAAGCAGTGCTAGCTATTGATGGATAAAATTAAAAAATATATAATTTATTTGTATGTTGTAGTGGTATGACTACTTCGCTTAAAAAAATATTAATTTGTATAATTTGGACGTTTTTTAGAATGTTGTTTGTTTAGAATCATTAAATTCATCTGCAGTACTTTCATTATTTTTTGCCATTAATATAGCTATTGGCTCCACCTTTAACATCTCATATTTTTTCTCTGTTCCATTATTTAATAATTTTTTCTGGGTATTTTATTGTTTTTTTTTTCATTTCCTTTATTTCCAAGTTCTATCAAAAAAAAAAAACTATTCCTTATTTAAAAATTGTATGATTTCATACAATTTTTTTAGAAAATAGCATATTCTCTATTTTTTTATTAACGCTGACAATGACCTAAGTCCGCGCGTTATACTAATTTTTAATGAATATAAGTTATATAAAACAGTCTGCAAATGTATTTTTTGATATTCTGGTACAGTCTTGTTCTTCTTTTTTCTTAATCGACAATGTGCTTTTGTCATAAGCATACTTCTACTATTTTTATGAGCATGAGCAATCCTCTGTATAGGTCTTGAACTGATTACAAGTGCTTTGAACCTTTTTTTAGTAATCTTCTGATTTAAAACTTAGCCGGTTTCGCGGTTTTAATTGCCCTCTTCTGTTCATTTGCAAAGATAGTTAAAATATGTGTTACTATTTTTGCAAAATTTGTATCAGACAATATTTAGTAATTTAAAAAGTACATCTGGTTTTGTTAAAGAAAATTAATATCGTAAAAAGATTCAACATAAAAAGCCTTGAAATATATTCATTCTTATTTCTGTTTTAAATATACAAAAAAACTAAAATTTAAGGTAGATCCAGAAAAGAGAACCAATTAGACTTTTATCGTATATCCTCAGTCACCCAACTTGAAGTAATGTTTCTATGTCTGAGAATTTTCTCATAACCCTTAGCATTTTTGATACCATTCAAAAAGTATAATTTTTTTGCTTGCAGCCCCCAAAAGAGCAATGTAGAGTGGTGCTCTCATACATACCTTCAGAGTCCATCTGAAAAACCCTAAAATTTCTACTTTCTTCCCTTCTTTATCCCTAAAGTGCTTAAAGTGTAAGATCTGTTGCCTACAAATGTATTTTTTTCTTCCAAATCGCCAAATCGTTAGCAATTACGTTTTGAGCCTTTATAAACTCTTTTGGACAAAAAATTAAAGAGTTCTGCACAAAAAGAGGAAAAGTCTCCTTATAAATGATAAGCGATATAAATTATAAATAAAGTAAACAAATTATTCTGGTATATATTAAATAACATTATAATATCTAGCAATGCTCTTCTGTACTTATAAATTTATACAGAAGTACCAGAAGTAATGGGACACAGGAAACAGCAGATTCCTTAGGTCGAAATACTAAAATTAACGTAAACTTGCCTTATTCCAAAGTTGATAATAACTAAGACACAGGGTGTCAAACTTTTATTTTGTTTTCGTTTTTTCGTAATAAGTTTTTAACTAAATGACGTGCGGTACAAAATTGTGGATCTGGGGGTTGTTTGAGATGAAAAATTCAAATTTGTCCATGCTTTTGATGTTGGTACTAGAGGGCGCCAGCCACGGCCTACTCCACTTGTTTTAGATAGCATAACTTTTTTTAAGTCCTACTATATTGAGCTGTCAATTAAAAAATAAGTTACTATAAATCCCCCTGCATTAAAAATATATACCTGATTAGGGTCTCTATGAGCAACAGATAAACCCTTTAAAA
>JAHBCN010006784.1:0-46928 GCA_019359885.1 Listronotus oregonensis
CTCAACTAACTTTTTAAATTTTTTTTAAAATTCAACAAAACAACGAAAATCAAAACACACGTTAAAATGTATATTTACATACTTCAAGTTATTGAAATCAATACTGAATGCAACAAACCCGGGCACCGCACGAACTTTGTACTCTGTTATCTTTTTAAAATTTTTTGTCCCCTTCCTTTAAACCTTTTCCATGCTTGATAAAAATAAAAAATATTATATGAAGAGTAACCACAAAACAATGTAATTTGTCTAACTTATTAAAAGTGGTTATTATTAAATTTATTTTGGTTTATAAAAAGGTGGAAATCTTATAGGTTTAGTAATATTTTGTGATAATAAATATGTATAACTCGAACTTAACCCCTCAACATCTTTCTTACTATTCATGCAATTGCTACAATTAAATATGTAACACATTTCGAGAAAATTTCTCTTAAATGTGTTACTTTCCCTGCCCAAACACCCTGACTCGCTAAACAAAATTCTATGATCTAAGTTATTAACGTGGGTACTCAAGCTAGTGATCTGGGGTTTATGTTTACAGTCACTTTTGTGTAACATAAGCCTTTTAGATAGTCTTTGTGAAGTTTGTCCAATATAGATTTGGTCACAGTCTCCACATTTTATACCATAAACAATATTAGAACATTGCTGCTCATTTGTAATGTCCTTTAGTCGAGAGTAAAAGGAGCCAAGTTTTTTTATATTGTAATTAGCTATCAGAATATTTTGGTCCCTAAACAAATTAGTAATCCCGGGATTCAATCCTTCAATATACTGTAACTTAAAATATTTCTTGGGTTCTTCGCCTTCATTACTTTGATTATTTAATATTCTATCATTGTTCATACGATTAGAGAACAGTAATTTATTAATTAATGATTTGGGGTAATTATTATCAATTAATATATTTTTTAGGCGTTGAAAATTTTTATCATATAGAGAAGGGTGACATATTCTAGTAATTCTATTTTTGAGGGCTAAAATGGTATTAATTTTTTGTTTGTAGGGGTGATACGAAGAATATGGTATGTATCTACCAGAGCTAGACTTTTTTATATACCAGTCTAGAATTATAATATTATTTATTGTTCTAATTACTCTAGCAGTGACGGCTCCTCCTTAGGTTTGCAGGTTTGCGCAACCCCCAAAAAAGGTTTAAAATAAAATTTTAAAATATATATATATATATATATATATATATATATATATATATATATATATATATATATATATATATATATATATATATATATATATATATATTAATCATTACATAGTTACAGATTTTTAAAAAATTTATTCGAACATCTGTATTTATTGTTTTATTAATGTTATCTCGAAATAACAGCCAAATTATTAAAAAACTTGCTGTCGCTAAAATATCATTAATTTAAACGCGCGTCGCGTTGCGTCGCATCCTAGAAGCCGATGCCGATGCGATGGTTGCAATCAAAATGCAAACCCAATTGGATTCATTACGAGTAAGCGTAAGTATATGGAGTTGCCTAGCTTGGCATTGAGTGCTGAATTTAGTCTCATAAGCGGCATGCGGTTTGCAGTTTCACTGCAAACCTTTATTTATCTCGCAGGCTGATTTACGATTTATTGAAGTATAATTTGTTATTTTGGTTATATGTGTAACATATGTAGCTACTTGTATGATTTTTATTACAGTTTTTGTATGCCTATTTATTTACATTAAGTTTATTGTGGTTATTTATTTATTTTTTTAAAGAACCATAGAATTGCAACCCCTTACTTTTTAACCCACGAGCCGCCACTGTACTCTAGTGTCTAAAAAAGGCACCGATTGATCGGACTCCTCCTCTTTAGTAAAAGTTAGATTATTGTTAAAAGAATTAAATATATTCAGGGTTGATAGAACCTTATTGTCTGGTAGAGATACGAGCAAATCATCTACATACTGGAAAAGGAATGGGAATTGGAAATCAATCTTTTCAGTTACATAATAAAGTAACTTATTCATTACTATTTCAGCAATTATAGGGGACGCAGCGCCTCCCATTCTGCCGAAAGAAATTGTTTTCAAAAGAAAAAAATGTGTTATCATACAAGTAAGAAATAATTCTTTTTAATTCTTCTTTTGGTATTACAGTGTGGTCTTGTATTAGATTAAAATGCTCATCCACAATTTCAAGAACCAAATCAAGCGGTATGTTTGTAAAAAGCGATGTCACGTCAAAAGACACTAGCACATAGCCTTGAGGCAATTGAAAGTTATTAATTTTTTCCGCAAAGTCAAACGTATCCTTAACTCTATATTTATTTCTCTATATGCTCTATTTCTAGAGCATGTGTAGGTGATTGAGAATCAAGATTGTTATGCAAATAATTGGTAATTAAATTTGTAGCTCTAGCGCGTATAAGATCCTGTTGGTCTGCTTGAACGTTTTGCGTTATTAATTCCACTTCAGAAAGTAATTTAAAAATATTTATGTCTTTAGGAGTTACTGGTAGACTAAATTTTGGACCCATTGCAAGAAAACCCTCAATATGTCTGGGTACAGGAATGTTGGATATATTACTAAACCAGGATTTATTATCTGTGGTAAACACGCCCTTCTTGTTAGTAGACAAACTGTTAATTTTTTTAATGTTGCCAATCTTTATTCTATCGAAGATAAGAGTATATTTGCGATTTTGAAAGTATAAGAAGTCATCAAACATGTCAAAAGGTATACTTTGGCTAATAAATTGAAGGTGTACATTCAGTTCGTGATCCAATCTTCGAATAGTTACGTTGGTATCAGAAATAGATATATTTACGTAACTATTCGAAGATTGGATCGAACTAGTACACCTTCAATTTATTAGCCAAAGTATCCTGACATGTTTGATGACTCTTATCTTTCAAAATCCAATAATCTTATCTTCGATAGAATAAAGATTGGCACATTAAAAAATTAACAGTTGTCTTAACAAGAAGGGCGTGTTTACCAGATAATAAATCCTGGTTTAATATATCCACATTCTTACCCGACATATTGAGGTTTTCTGCAATGGGTCCAAAATTAGTCTACCAGTAACTCCTAAAGACATAAATATTTTAAATTACTTTCTGAGTGGATAAATAGCAAAACGTTCAAGCAGACCAACAGGATCTTTACGCGATAGAGCTACAAATTTAATTACCAATTATTTGCATAACAATCTTGATTCTCAATCACCTACACATGCTCTAGAAATAGAGACAAGGCGCTTCCTGAAGGATAACCCTAATCTGTTGATTACCAGGTCTGATAAAGGAAATGTCACTGTCGCAATGTCAAAGGATTCTTACACGCAAAAATCATATGACCTATTAAAAGATGAATTAACTTATAAAAAAATTAATAGAGACCAGCCCACTTCTTTAGAAAACAGTTGTAATAAATTAATTAAACATCTTTATGATAAAAAATATTTAGATATCAAGACAAAAAAACGTCTAACTACATATAATGGAGTTTGTCCAAAATATTATGGACTTCCGAAAGTACACAAAGATGATATACCCTTGCGACCTATTGTCTCCTGTGTGGGTGCTTCAACTCAACCTTTGGCTAGTTTTGTGGCAGACATTTTGTGTATATCCTTTGCGTCCTTTAATAAATATAGAGTTAAGGATACGTTTGACTTTGCGGAAAAAATTAATAACTTTCAATTGCCTCAAGGCTATGTGCTAGTGTCTTTTGACGTGACATCGCTTTTTACAAACATACCGCTTGATTTGGTTCTTGAAATTGTGGATGAGCATTTTAATCTAATACAAGACCACACTGTAATACCAAAAGAAGAATTAAAAAGAATTATTTCTTACTTGTATGATAACACATTTTTTTCTTTTGAAAACAATTTCTTTCGGCAGAATGGGAGGCGCTGCGTCCCCTATAATTGCTGAAATAGTAATGAATAAGTTACTTTATTATGTAACTGAAAAGATTGATTTCCCAAATTTCCCCTTCCTTTTCCAGTATGTAGATGATTTGCTCGTATCTCTACCAGACAATAAGGTTCTATCAACCCTGAATATATTTAATTCTTTTAACAATAATCTAACTTTTACTAAAGAGGAGGAGTCCGATCAATCGGTGCCTTTTTTAGACACTAGAGTAATTAGAACAATAAATAATACTATAATTCTAGACTGGTATATAAAAAAGTCTAGCTCTGGTAGATACATACCATATTCTTCGTATCACCCCTACAAACAAAAAATTAATACCATTTTAGCCCTCAAAAATAGAATTACTAGAATATGTCACCCTTCTCTATATGATAAAAATTTTCAACGCCTAAAAAATATATTAATTGATAATAATTACCCGAAATCATTAATTAATAAATTACTCTTCTCTAATCGTATGAACAATGATAGAATATTAAATAATCAAAGTAATGAAGGCGAAGAACCCAAGAAATATTTTAAGTTACAGTATATTGAAGGATTGAATCCCGGGATTACTAATTTGTTTAGGGACCAAAATATTCTGATAGCTAATTACAATATAAAAAAACTTGGCTCCTTTTACTCTCGACTAAAGGACATTACAAATGAGCAGCAATGTTCTAATATTGTTTATGGTATAAAATGTGGAGACTGTGACCAAATCTATATTGGACAAACTTCACAAAGACTATCTAAAAGGCTTACGTTACACAAAAGTGACTGTAAACATAAACCCCAGATCACTAGCTTGAGTACCCACGTTAATAACTTAGATCATAGAATTTTGTTTAGCGAGTCAGGGTGTTTGGACAGGGAAAGTAACACATTTAAGAGAAATTTTCTCGAAATGTGTTACATATTTAATTGTAGCAATTGCATGAATAGTAAGAAAGATGTTGAGGGGTTAAGTTCGATTTATACATATTTATTATCACAAAATATTACTAAACCTATAATATTTCCACCTTTTTATAAACCAAAATAAATTTAATAATAACCACTTCTTAATAAGTTAGACAAATTACATTGTTTTGTGGTTACTCTTCAATATAATATTTTTTTTATTTTTTACTCAAGCATGGAAAGGTTTAAAGGAAGGGGTGACAAAAAATATAAAAAGATAACAGAGTACAGAAGTTCGTGCGGTGTCCGGGTTTGTTGCATTCAGTATTGATTTCAATAACTTGAAGTATGTAAATATACATTTTAACGTGTGTTTTGATTTTCGTTGTTTTGTTGAATTTAAAAAAATTAAAAAATGTTAGTTGAGTGACATTAATGTTTTTCACATTCCAGTGTTTTCCTGAACTCGTAGAGGATTAACTATATGTTCTGTAAGTCATTATAACCTAAGTGTGTTTTTGTTTGTGAATAGAACGTTCGTTGTTATAGAATCTGATGAAGTCTGTAACCAATGGGCGAAAGCTGATATTTGAATAAATTAGTTTGAAACCGAGCACCCAACATCTTATTGCTCCTCTATTTTGGTATTTGGGGATCCTGCTGTGACTACCTACTATTTATATATATTACCCTATATATATATATATATATATATATATATATATATATATATATATATTATATATATATATATATATATATATATATATATATATATATATATATATATATATATATATATATATATATATATATATATATATATATATATATATATATATATATATATATATATATATATATATATATATATATATATATATATATATATATATATATATATTTAAATACATAATTGAAATGTTTTAAGCTGCTATATATTTTTATCATGTTATCTTTTTAAAGGGTTTTAGGGGTTTCAAAGGGTTAAAAATTGTGAATAATTAATTTTCATGTTAAAGAACACGTAACAATATAAAATAAACAAGTTTTAAATAAATACAATGATTAAATCCGAGTTTTTTATATTTTTTTCAATAAAAGATAGTTTTCACCCCTTAAAAACAAAAAGCGCACCTAAAGCGTATGTGACTTTTGAAGTGGAGGGTAAGATTAGGTTAATCTCAAATTTTCAGAAAAATTCATGCAGTTATAAAGAATTCGGAGGTAATGACATTATTTACATTTTTTTCCTAAAATGAGAAATAGCGAAGTTATTTCAATTTAAATGTATTTTTCCATAACTGGACGCAGAAAGCCATGGAATGCTTAAAATCGCATTTTTTATACAAATTATCGTAGGCTATGACAAAAATAAAAAAAAAACAAAAGATAACATGTGTAGTAAATCATAAGGCAACAGTTCATTTATGCTACTGTTGTTTAAAATGTTGTCATTTGGAGAAGTTTGATATGATAGAATGCTACATAATTGGCCAAAAAATGGCATCAGGCTTTAGAGTGAAATTATTTCCAGAAAGAAATATGCCAAACAGAAGATAATTTTTACTCCTTTATGGAAAATTTCAATCAAACAAAAGTGTTTCTTAAGCGTAGAAATTAGAAAACCTTTATAGGTAATTAATCAACAAACAGACATTAATGTTTTGGCATATTTTTTAAGTTTGTCGTGAAACTTCCACAAGAGACTGTAGGCAGTAGCGTCGGTAAGAATTGTGGCCCCCCCTGCAAAAATTTAGTGGGGGCCCTACAGAAAAGAAATTTTATTTATATTTGAAACAAAAATTTAACGCTCTTATTAGCGTTTTATGTAAGTTACGTTTATAGGCATATATGCTAACTTTACACTAAACTATACTTAAAAGAGGGATTATAAATCAAAGTTCACATGTAGGTACTAAATTTAATAATGTTAAAATTTCCGCAGCCTTTTATTTTTTAATAGAAGAAACTTATATACAATTGTGTTCAAGTCTATTTTACGTGTTTCTTCATGTTCTATAGCTAGAATAGCAAGATCACTCAGACGAGTTTGAGATATAGTACTTCTTAGATACGACTTTATCAACATAAGTTTCAGTCACCGGTAGTGTCAAGTACAATTGGAGCGCAGTTGTCAGATCTGGAAGGCACGATGCAAGGAAACCGTTTTCTATAAGTAGAAGACAGAATAGTTTGCAGGTCAGCGAATCTCATTTCAAGTTGATTTAGAGCAACATCTAGAGTCGCATTGAACACTTTTACTTCAAAAGCTTTCCGTGGATCTTCAATTCATAAGATATATTCCAGGAACTCGCCAACTTTTTCGCATCTTCCAAAATATCTAGAAAGTTAGCCCTTAATTTCTTTAATGCGTCAGTAGCTTTGTCCAAATAAATGCAAGCTGTGTTCAAGTCTACTGTGTCCTTTTGTAAAACCTTTGATGCAATGTCGACTGCCTCTAGCACTTTACTCTCAAGAGTAAGACAGAGTATGAAGTCAAAGTTGTCAAGGTGTTTTCTGATTGATAGGGCCTCATCTCTTACTTTCTTCTATGTGCTGAACAATATAAGTTCTGTAAGACATCTCATGACGGGTGTGAAGTTATTTTTTAGTGCAATCAAACAGTTATTGCGAGATGACCACCTTGTGGGGTATAGTTTTTTCAAAGTTAAGTTTTTTACATTAATATCGCCACTTACAGTTTGATTTAACTTTTGCCAGCGAGGTAAGCTTTCACTGAAGAAAATGTAAACCTTCTTCACAATGTCAAAAAATTGAGAAATTTTAGGTACTTCTTACACTGAATCATTGACTACTAGATTCAAACTATGGGATGCTCAGTGGACATATTCTGCATTTGGAGTTTTATCCTTAATCCTTTTTTGTAGCCCAGAATACTGTCCACTTATCGTGGAAGCACCATCGTATCCTTGACCTCTACATTTTCCAATGTCAATTCCATATTCTTCCAAAATAGCCAACACCTTGTTTTCATATCCTTCACTGGTTTGATCGTTCAAAGTTCAAAGAACCCGAGAAAAGATTGATTTACTTTTAGTTTAGTTTTTCCACTTGCCGATTTTTCAGATACAGTTATATATCTGATGATTATACTCAGTTGTTCTACTTTTGATATATCTTGTGTGTCAAGAATAATAGGGTAAAAAGCAGCCGAATGAATATTCGCAAGCAAAGATTGAATTACTGAGTCTCCTAACAATCTTATGATTTCATTTTAGTAGTCAGGATACAGGTATTTTGATCTAGACTTTTCACTCATTATATGGGCTTTTAGTAAGTAGTCATAACGAGATAGCAAATGGATAATGTTAAGAAAGTTTCAACTTTGAGGTTGACCTATTTTGCTGATGTCGTCCCTATGACCCCTAAGAGGTAAAGAGCATACCTATAGCCAATGTACGCACGACATCAATGATTCTGATTAAAATATTTTTCCATTTGCTTCGCTTCTCAGATATTGTATTTTCTATTGTTTGATTTTTCTTCCATGAAGCATACGTAAAACAAGCGCACTATTCTTATGACATTTATTTTTTTTACTCAGGCCATGCCAGTCACAATTTTTTCCGTTTCTCCAACTCGCAGCTTCAGCACAATCACTGAAAAGCCAACAAGGTTCGCAATAAACACCCTTTAATTTTGGTTTTGGAGTAACATAACCAAAATACGTCCAGTTTTACTTTTGAATAAATAATAGTCAGCAGTAAAGGATCGTTTATAAGAGTCTTTAGGAAACGATCCCTTTGGTTGGCACGGTCGGGACGCCAACACCAACTTCTATTTATGTCAGTATCTCTCTCTCTCTCTCTCTCTCTCTTCTCTGTCTGTCTCTCCTCTCTCTCTCTCTCTCTCTCTCCAAAAGCCTGGGCCCTCCAAAAGCCGGGGGCCCCCCAAAAGCCGGGGGCCCCCCAAAAGCCGGGGGCTTCCCAAAAGCCGGGGGCCCCCCAAAAGCCGGGGACACCCCCGCGCCGCGCGGTCTGCGGTGGCCTTATCGACGCCATGCTAGGGAACCATTAATAAAATTAAAAAAAAAAACATAATTATGTACCCCACAAATACAGACCCACACAAACTGTGTTGCCAGGTAATTACAAAAGGCGTATAAACTCTTGCCAATGGTTTGTAAATGCTGCTAGGGAAAATTCAAACCTTTTACGATTAATTTTTTGAAGCAACGATCCTAATTTTAGTAATAGAGGCATGTTTAACCGAAAGAACCAACATTATTGGAGCATTGCAATCTTTTGCGCCACCATCCTTTCAATCCACAAAGATGTTTTTACTTAAATTGTTGGACCTGTGTTTTATAAAGGATCTTTAACAGGCAAACAATATCTGAATTTACTAAGAAATGTGTTGGAGGATTTTTTGGATGATGCCAATATAGGTATTATTAGCATAATGTATTTTATTAATGTTACTTAGTTATGTGTTATTATAAAAAAAAACTGAAACTACGACGTTTATTATTTACCCAAGTAATTAAAAGTTTTAACAAATTATATCCTTTATGGCGGATTTTTTTTAAATTTGGTTTCTGTCAGAGCGTACTACGATATAATTTGTACAAAGAATGCGATTTTAAGAATTCCATGGCTGCCTGCGTCCAGTTAAGTACGGAAAATGCATTTAAATTGAAATAACTCTGCTATTTATCATCTTAGAAAAAAAAATGTTAATAACTAATTGTATAGAAAATTACATTCTCTATCGAATTAACGTAACAAATACAGGGTGTTGCATTTAAAAAAATATATTTTTGTGAATAACTCGTAAATCTGATGTTTATTTGTTTTTCTATTATCGTCATTGTAATCAGCGTAAAAATGTACACAACTTTGCTAATTTAACCTAACTTGTATCTCTTATAATAAAAAAGTTAGCAATAGTGCCGACTTAATTTTGAACACGGTGTATATATATATATATATATATATATATATATATATATATATATATATATATATATATATATATATATATATATATATATATATATATATATATATATATATATATATATATATATATATATATATATATATATATATATATATATATATATATATATATATATATATATATATATATATATATATATATATATATGTTATATATGTGATATACCATGTATATGAATATGTATTCATATAAATGCTCCGAAATAGATAATTTTTTGATATTCTAAAATTTATTTAAAAAAGTGCTATTAGTTTTTTTACAATAACTTCATTAAATGCTAAAACATCCATACAAAAACCATTCTAAAGGAAATTCAATGGGCTTTAAGGCTATGATTATAAGAAGACTCTAAAGTCCTTCATATTTACAGCAACAGTCAAGGGCCAAAGGGTCGGAGACAGGTGCTCCATGCGCTATCAAACAAACTTCAACCATCTATATTTCCGTTATTTTTTAAGTATCTTTTATAGTTTTCGAGTTATTTAATAAAAAGTATTTTTTTAATATTAAGAAAAAAAAAATTTTAATCATGTTTTTTTCGAAACCTAGACATTTTAATGTAGCTAAACTTTCAGATCTTATAAATACCACCTAAATAAAGTAAACTACAAGTATAGAAGAAATATAATTAATTTGAAACCTAACGAACATGACGTTAGTTTTAATGCGCTTTTTTTACAAACATTCGTGAAATCTATCCGTTTCTTTGCTTGTACGTCACGTTAATCTTATGCGAAGGACTTTGACTAGTACTCATTCTTAAGGTCTTTTCAAGCTCTTTCAGTATTTCAAGTGTTTTTTTCGAAAAATGTACCCGGTTGCCGCTATTTGACGCGAAATGTTTGGGTTCAAGGATACAACGAAAAATCCTTTTCTTTGACCAGCAATATCTCAGTTTACATTTTACTTACAACACTCATAAAAAAACAAATCTCTTTGTTTTTTTATAAGCTTCAATTTTGTTCATTACTTTTTTTTTCGTAAAACCCTTAGTTTTGGAGTTATTAATAAAAAACTGTTCAAAAATCCAATGTTTTTTTCGAAAAATCCAACTTTTTAGTAGCGAGTAACTCGAAAGTATTGATCCAGCGAAAAAAATTTATACTATACTTTTTGCTTGAAATTTGTTTTTCTATCAAATTACGAGTAAAAAATTACCCCCCTCTAGAACGGGTGGCAGCGCATATCGGCACTATGTGACTTTTGTTCCTGAAGTACTTATTTATCAACAGACAAAATTTCAAAAAAATTGATTCAGTTATAAAGAATTCGGAGGCAAAACCCCCAGTGACTGGACTATGAGCAAAAAATATATATATATATATATATATATATATATATATATATATATATATATATATATATATATATATATATATATATATATATATATATATATATATATATATATATATATTTTGTCGCAGCCAACTAGCTTAACTAGCGGTTTAATCAACAGCCTAGCCTCTTTACTAAACAGCGCCGTTCAACTAACGTCCTGAATGATACCACTAGGCGAATGACTTGGATCGATGACGTTTCATCACTTGCCTAGCCTGTTCATTTCAATATAGTTCCACTTTCTGCCACCTAGCGCCGAAAATCTCCAAAATGTCAATGAATAATGGCATCGAACAAATTTAATGGTGTTTTCTAAAGTAATGAAAAATAGAACTATGAAAGAGTGTAGTGAAAATATTAATGTGAATTTAGCTGTGAGTGACTCAAACAATTTAATTTTTAAAGCGAATTTCTATCGAAAACTTGTTGACCAAAATATATATAAATATATATATATATTTATCATTTATTTATTTCTTTTTTATAGATTCATAGACAACTAGGTTCTCATCCCGCCTTAATGGTTGGTTGGTTGCCTTCTTTTCCGATATCTAGCAAACAAATTTGTAAAGCATTTGCATTTTTTTTCTGCTTTTAATATAAAGTTCAATAATATTATATATTTTAAAGTTTTCAAACTCCATTTTATTTAAATCAAAATTTAAGAACACGAAAAGCTGGCAGTATATAATTCATATTTCTTGCTTAAATATTAAGCGATCATTTGTATTTAAGCCAACTTGTATTCTACTGATGCGTACTCAGTTAACTGAAATTAAGAACTTTTTTTACCGCCGCAGTTGTTTCGAAAATCAAACTCAAAAATTGTCATTAGATTTTCTTTACCTCTTTTAGTCTTCTCAATCCCATAAACAGGGAGGTGCCTTTTCGATGGATTTTCAGGGTATTGGGAAAACTACAAGAGATAGAGTAAATGTGATGTCATATTCGCAAGTTGATTTTCTTCACAACTTCAACGGTAAAAAAAGATTGCGGCTAAGTCGATTCATCTCGGAGATACAGGCTGTTTTTCAAGTTTGACGATTTGAATACACCTCTGTATCTTAGTTGTTAATAAGGATATAAAAAAGTGCTAAATAGGATATTTATGTAAAATTTTATGTAGAACCCAGGTATGTACTTAATTATTTTTTGTCAGTTACAAATTTAAAGATATAACCCAAAATTCCTTTTTTTAAATGGAACATCCTGTATACTATTAACTATTTTCTTCACGAAAAATTTACCTATCTATTGATACCACACACTTTATATTTATTCCTAAAGAAATTGGTTATTTGTAAAAAAAAAATAGGTAAACCTTATAAGATTTAAATTTTGCACACCTGTTATAAAATCTAAATTGCAATAAGCTCATCAAATCTTAAGGTGATTACTTTTATAAAAATAATCAATATTGTTTCTAAATTATTAGATAATTGCCCCGTTTTTATTAATTCTTAATTTCAATTAACTAAGTACGCATTAGTATAATGCAAGTTAGCTTAGGAACAAATTGTCCCCGCAATATTTTTTATAATATACAGGGTGAGTCGGGAGGAATGAGCCAAACTCTAAGGGTATAATCTACGGATCAAAATAATAAGAAAAAACTCTTATGTTATTATCCAATTTTCATATGTTTTAAAGTTACAGCGTTAAATAAAATAATAATATTGTTTAAACAAAAAATCCAACTTATACATGGTTTTAAATAAATCATTGCTTTTTAACTTTTTAAAATACCGCGACTGACCTTCAAACACTTCCTGCTTCGTTTACGAATGGCCCGCGTGGCCCTTCTAATTGATTTGTGCCTTTCTTTAATATTAAGTGCAGCATTTCTAATGCATCTATTTAACACATCCCTAATATCTACTTTTACTTTGTATACATCATTTTTAAACCAACCCCATAAATTATAGTCCAACGGCGTGAGGTATGGCGATCTAGGAGGCCAACTAATAGGACCACCGCGACCAATCCAAATCTCTGGAAACCTTTGGTCCAAATATTGCTTTTCCCGACGATCGAAATGGGCAGGCGCTCCGTCGTGTTGAAAATACATTTAAATTCTGATGTTCAAAGGAATTTTCTGCAATTCATTTTGTATAAAAGGTAAGTAGTGATCCCCTGTATGACGATTTTCCAAAAGAAAAAGGCCAAATAAATTATTATTGATCATGCCGCACCACACGTTTACTGAAAACCTGTGTTAAAAATTAGTTTCGACTATTGCATGGGGATTTTCATCCGACCATACATGAGAGTTTCGATTATTATTGATGCCGTCAGAGTGAATTGAATTTTTTGAACAATAACACCATTTATAACAGGAAAAGAAAATTAATGCAATATTTAGTTTTTCCATTATAACTTGAAAACAAATAAATATTGGTTAACAACAATTGAGTTTTTTCTTATGATTTTGATGCATAGATTACACCCATAAAGTTTGGCCCATTCCTCCCGACTCACCTTTTATAAGCAAGAAATAAGAATTACCTACTGCCAGCTTTTCGTGTTCTTAAATTTTGAATTAAATGAAATGGAGTTTGAAAACTTTGAAATATATTATTGACCTTTGTATTGAGAGCAGTAAAAAATTACACATGCAGAAAGAACGCATTCAACCATTAATACTGTAACGGTTTAATTTTGTCGATGCTATGTTATGGTGAATGCGCTGGAAAATGGGTAAATGGTCTACAGCATTAATTTTTTTTTTTTTAAATATTCGAGCTAATCTATCTTGGATGCGCTTACGAGTGGCTGGTCCGATTTTTATTTTCAACGGCTGCAGCCAGCCTGGGCCATTTTGCATGGCGGCCGCTGGTGAAACAACATTGGTTTAATATTTTTACTGCGAATATCGTGGTCATCCGTATGGGATTTTTAATTTAAACCATCAATAATTTTTGCAAAGGCTCCAGTTTTGTTGTTGTGTGAATATTTTAAATAATTAATGGTGAAATTTGCAAAGAT
Organism: Listronotus oregonensis; assembly: GCA_019359885.1. NCBI lineage: Eukaryota > Metazoa > Arthropoda > Insecta > Coleoptera > Curculionidae > Listronotus > Listronotus oregonensis. Next base: position 14,108 of record JAHBCN010006784.1, read on the forward strand.
GGTCTCTGAAAATCAGATTATTAGATTTTATTCAAGCCGCCCACTTTGAGGCCACATGTAACCTAAGTAAGTTTTATTAATTTCTTTTTTTTTATCTGTTAAGCACTCATATTGATTGGTTTTACTTATATTACTTTTTGATTACTCTAATATTCCTACGTTTTATTGCATAATTTTTGAATGTTGGGAAAGTATTCTGAAATAAGGGCTATTATTCTCAATACAGTTTGTTTTTTTCTCAGACGAAGGCAACTTATAACACTTTATTTTAGTTATTTTAAAATCTTACAGGCACTGGCTTTAGTTTTACATTGTGGAAATATAAATTTGATCTGTCTGGCCTTTTTATAATAGTTTTTTTCTTTAATGTTATAAATATCTTTTTTTTGGGAATTTCTTAATCAGTTTTTGGGTTAATTGACAGTTGATAATAGTTAACTTTGATTGTCTGTTTTAAAGCCTGTAATTTTTTTTAATTTGAGATGTATCATTATTGTTCCCTACTTTCTTTGCTAAGTAAGCTTTATTAAGAATACATAAAGATAACTTTAAAACTGTTAAAATTGTGTTAATTTATTTCAAGTAAATGACATAGGCTGAATAAGGAAAAAAATATAAAAATTTTGTTTTTTTTTAGCTTAAAATCAAAATAATTTAAAAATTCTAATATGCTATTATAGGGGTCAAATATTCTTTATTTAGTCTAAAAGAAATACTTGATGAGTATTTATTTATTAATTACGTAATAATACCTAAAATAATTCAGATTTGTTTTGTTGGCTAATTTCTCAAAACAATGTTTTTTCAATTATGTCCCTTTTCAGTGTGTCCCTTTTCAAAGTGGGCGGCTTGAATAAAATCTAATAATCCTGATTTTCAGAGAACATCTTTGCAAATTTCACCATTAATTATTTAAAATATTCACACAACAAAAAACTGGCCTTTGAAAATTATTGATGGTTTAAATTAAAAATCCCATACGGATGACACGATATTCGCAGTAAAAATATTAAACCAATGTTGTTTCACCAGCGGCCGCCATGCAAAATGGCCCAGGCTGGCCAGCCGTTGAAAATAAAAATCGGACCAGCCACTCGTAAGCGCTCAAGATAGATTGCTCGAATATTTAAAAAAAATTTAATGCTGTAGACCATTTACCCATTTTCCAGCGCATTCATCATAACATAGCATCGACAAAATTAAACCGTTACAATACTTTAAATACACAAATACTCCAGTCGTTAGAGGCAAAAATAGCCCCCTACCTATAACCGAGTCCAAAGTTGATGATATTTGGTACAGATGTAGTGTTTGGTACTCGGAAACCAAAAATACCAAAATCCTTGATCAGGGGTGTCGGAAGGGGGGTAAAAACCAGCCTTAAACATGGAAAAATGTGTAGTTTCCTTTAAAAGCAGAAATAACGGGAAAAAACCTAATACCCCTAGCAGTGGACTTTACAATACGATAAAGGAACATGATTTATCCCTGGGTTGTGACCAGGCTCGTAGCTAGGGAGCAGGGAGCGCCAATACGTACGGCACTGCTTGTATTTTATAGATTTTTGGAGATCTCAAGGAATTCTGTACTTTTTTTGGTAGCTGATTTCGATTTTCGAGTTCATACAACCCAGAAAGTTGATGGTCAATTGTTTTTAACAATTTTATGTTGCAAAATGATCCGTTTGGGACTCAAAATCCTTAGAAAATACTCTTTATAACGTAAGTTATATAACGTGGATGTTTCAGAAAATGTGTCAGGCCTAAGCAATGCAAAATACATAACAAGGTCGTTTAAGTTTCGAAACTAGAACGTTGTATTTTTAACGTAACTACAATTTTGTTAAGTTGAAGGAAATATAACGAAACTATTAGGTTTAAGGGCTGTTATTGTTTGCAAGGATTGAATTAACGTAAGCAAAGGAAAAATAAATAAAATAAATAAAAAATATAAAATTAGATAATTTTTTAGTGGGATATATATATATATATATATATATATATATATATATATATATATATATATATATATATATATATATATATATATATATATATATATATATATATATATATAATATAAGCAAAAGAACATCTTTAGCACGTTTTGTAACGTTATTCAAAAGTAACTGTGATAACGTTTAATATTAAACGTAATTTTATCATGTCTGTTTCGTTTTCTTAAATTGTCACAGGTCACTGGGTCTATCTCGAAAAAAAATTACTTTCTGGCCAAGAAAATCTCTAGAAAATGGTTTTTTTCCGATGAGTCAAAAAAAAACTTATTTAGGGGACTTAAATAGCATAGCATAATTGGGTATTTTAAACAAATAAAATACTTCGGTTAAATTAAATTCATCAAAGTTGTAACTTATATTATTTACTGTAATGTATTATATTTTGTAATTTCTAAAGGCCCTGATATTAGACAGTTGTGACAAATTAATAATAATAATAATAATAATAATAATAGAATTATTAGAAAATTACCTATGAAACAAATTATAGATGCAGCACAGTCTGTTTTCAAATACCAACTAATAATAAAGTGACTTTTAAGCCAGCTAAAGGTTTTTATCCTTTTTATTAGAAAAATAAAGCTATGACACTATCTGCAAACACAGCTTTTTTTTCCAAACTAGTGATATAAAATTATCTTTTCAATTAATGAAGCTGTTATGTCATTACCTAAAAGTTTTGGGGCAAATATTTTACAAAGTTTTCTTTTTTCAGGTACAACTAGGAGGAAAAATAGAACAGAATATGGATTAAAAATACATGTACATACAGTTGATTTTTAATATTATTTTTTAATATTTATTTATAAATTATGTAGGCAATTTTTATTCCTAAATTTGGACCCTTTTATTTTGACCTATATCTATAAGAAATAATTAACTTGTAATTGCGATCTTCCCGCTCACAGCTTGTACTAATGGAGAATTCATAACTTTCTAAACAATTAAACAATTATACATTGTTTCAACAAAAAATGAGATAAAACCATGCAGGTATATTCCTTCTAGGTTTTCGCAGTATGGTATGCCCCAATACTATCTACTGAGAAAAACTTTTTTATGAATGTAAACGATGTATGTTTTTCAATGGATACCTTACAAACCCTGCGAATTGTAAAAAATCGGCATTTATATGTAGCGCAAGATGTCGTAATCATTATTCTTTTGAATGTTTCTATAATTATTATCACTCTAGTTTTTTGCAAATAATTATAATGTAAATAAATATGTAATAAAAATTGGCTTTAGAATTATTCATTTTCTTTTCTCGGATTCTAAATAAAAAAACACTACTAAACATTGCTTTCAAAAATTTTATATGTATAAACTAATGTCACAATTATTTAATAAAAAAATTCACATAAATAGATTTGAAAAGTATCGTTAAGATTAATAATATTTAAAATAATTATTTACTTAATAAAAGGCATGGAGAAAATCGAGCCCGGAACCTTCGGGTTAAAAGTTTCGAACGCTGCTGCCACGCAACGGTTCAACAGCGATATTACATTTTAAGTATGTATGCTATACACAAAAACGTAAAATCTTTTTTTTGTGGAATTTTTTCAATAGTGCGCTTTATTTTTTTTATATTGTAATGTATGTACTAAGAGCACTCTATAGCCACAAAAAATTAGACCAAATGGCCGACCCCAAGGCTATGTCGTCTCCTTGTAAGTATACAATGCAAACAAACAACTTTATTTACTCACCATCAGATTATCCTCAAGGCCGATAAACCCTTTACTTGTGGCTCTGTAAAAGTTTTTCACCTCTGTATACTTTTTGTCATGCCGTGACAACTTTAATCAGCGTGACAGTAAATAGTAAAAAATAGTTTTTCCTAAACTCACTAGAGGGCTTAAAAAAGCTTCGCAAATGTGCTTTTTTAAGATTTACCCGATATTCCAAGTTGAAATAGCCGTTCCAGGAGCATCCCTGGTAAATTCAAGTACATGCATTTTGAATCTGGGTCCTTTCTCTTTCAGAAAAGTATAAGGGAAAACTTTCGAGACCACTCTGGCCGATATACCGTGTCATTTTTCGTGATGATACGATTTCTTACAAACTCTTGTTCTACCTCAAATTATTTGAATTTCTTAAGTATATTGAAGAATGTGGACATATTTTCTTAAAGATCTAACCCTTCCCTTTAAAATAATACTGTTAAAATGGTGCTTATAATGCGTACCATGCTCAAAATCTGATTTGTTAATTAACAGGATGAGAGGGTCAAAAAAAATCACAAGTTGCAAAGCTCATAACACAAAGAAAAAGTAAATCCTGTCTAGCCAAATAGTAGACATAATAAACACATGACTCGAAAAATATATCTGACCCTTAAGTTGCTATAATTTTCCAGCTACAAGTATGTAAAATTGAAATAAAGGGTAATTGACCATGTCTTACCATTGCAATAAGATTATTAATTTATGTGAACGAATTTGCTAATATAACTGTGCAAAAGATGAAGGTTCAGACTTGTTCTTTCGTTTGGTATATTACTCCCCACGAGATTTTTACAGGTTATAGCAAAAATTCAATTTCAGTACGAAAACTGTTGGTAAATTTTTGAATAATCAATTTTGCGTGCTTTTGCGAATCTTTAGGGATGAAATTGTTTCAAACTTAGAACAAAAATATTTATAATGTGTGAATAGTCATTTCTACCGTTAAATTTTCAGTTCTTTTGAATGGCAGTGTTATTTAAAAAAAAAACTATCCCTTCATGAATAAAAATTCTAAGCAAGGATTCGTTTATTTTTTGATTTTTTGCCTTAAAATCTACTAGTATGCCAAATTTCATCAACTTTGGTGTTGGTTAGAGGAAAAACCCTCTAACGATTGGAGTATAAATGAAAACCCAGTTGCCCATGGATTGTTACAAAAATAGTTAAAAATATTTTAATAAATAATAAAAAATCATCATCATATATACACACAATATATATATATATATATATATATATATATATATATATATATATATATATATATATATATATATATATATATATATATATATATATATATATATATATATATATATATATATATATATATATATATATATATATATATATATATATATATATATATATATATATATATATATATATATATATATATATATATATATATATATATATATATATATATATATATATATATATATATATATATATATATATATATATATATATATATATATATAAATATACTACAACTAAATCACTCCCCACTTTTATTTTTCTTGAATAAAATATCATATAGCTTTCAAAAATTTTAGGATCTATAATATATCATAGATGCTGATTTTGGATATTATAACATGTCTATCACTTCCGGTTTAACCGGAAACGAATCAACTTTGATTTTTTCAATGGAATACCCTATATTTTAAAATTTGATTCTACGAATCATTTCTGATATAAAGTGTATATTATGTCCTATACTTATCCGCTAGTTTCTGAGAAAATGGCGATAAATCCAAACTACCGCATATTATGCAGTTTTATGGGAAAACAAATAAATAATATAAAAAATTATTATGTTTAATTTAATTTTTTCTAAAGACTTTATCTGTAGAGGTCATAATAAAACTACTTCCGGCTTTACCGAAGTGCTTGAAATTGACTTTTCCAATAAGTTACTTCAAAAATTTAAATGCAACACCCTGTATATTTTGTTAAATTTCGTTTCTACGGGTCATTACTGATATAAAATCTGTATAATATCCTATACCTATCTTTGTTAGTTTTTGAGAAAATAGCGATTGAAGATGTCCAAACGACCGCACATTATGCAGTTATAGGGGAAAACAAATAAATGTTAGAAAATTAATAAGCCTAAATTCAGGTCGTCTCTTTGGAGCAATTTTGTTATTTTATTATTAGTTTTTTATTTAAAAAGGTAATTAAAAAATAATTTAGAATTAAATTAAAAAATATTAAATGTTTCTAGCGTTTATTTGTTTCCCCTATAACTGCATAATATGCAGTCGTTTGGACATCTTTAATCTCCATTTTCTCAAAAACTAACAAAGATAGGTATAGGATATTATACAGATTTTATATTAGGAATGACCCTTAGAATCCAAATTTAAAAAAACATACAGGGTGTTGCATTTAAATTTTTGAAGTAACAATATTGGAAAAGTCAATTTTCGCAGCACTTCCGGTAAAGCCGGAAGTAGTTTTATAATGACCTCCACAGATAGAGTCTTTAGAAAAAATTAAATTAAACATAATAATTTTTTATATCATTTATTTGTTTTCCCATAAAACTGCATAATATGCGGTAGTTTGGACATCTTTAATCGCCATTTTCTCAAAAACTAGCAGAGATAGGTATAGGACATAATATACATTTTATATCAGAAATGATTCGTAGAATCCAAATTTTAAAAAATATACAGGGTATTCCATTGAAAAAATCAAAGTTGATGTTGCTTCCGGTTAAACCGGAAGTGATAGAGACATGCTATAATATCCAAAATCAGCATCTTATGATATATTATAGCATCCTAAAATTTGAAAGCTATATGTTTTTATTCAAGAAAATAAAAGACTGGGTAGTGATTTCGTTGTCACCCGGTATATTAAAAAATAAAAAAAAATTATAAAGGAAATGCAAAATTTGAATAATATGTTCAGCAACGATTTTTTTGAAAATGAATATTAAGTGTGTAGTATCAATAATAAGGTAATTTTAATTTGAAATGAGAGATAATGGAGCACGCTACTGGGTTCTCCGTAAAATTCGACAAATAGTTTTTTTTTTATTTTTTTTTCTACCTCTACTAATAATCGACATACAAAGGTGTGTTAAAATCGTCGAAATTAAAAACGCCCTGTATCTCCGAGACTAATCAAGTTAGCCACGATCTGATTTCACCGTTAAATTCGAACCAGAGAATGTACCACAAGATTTGCTCTGTCTATCTTGTTTGTTTTTGCTCTATAACTATTTACAAACCTAAACTATTCGTATTGGAACCCGACCCTGTAGAATCTCTGTCAAGGTCTCTTTCTAACGAATTGCCTCCATTTATAACATTAAACAAATTTATAGCTGTCCAAGCAAATGCTTGCCGGTACTTTCCCAATCTTTCACATACTGACACAGCCATGGATTTAAGTTTATCACGATTCTAAAAAAAAAAACATTATTATAAGCCGCTTGATACATCATTGTTTGGAAATATAAAGTTTTATATACACTACTGCAAAAAATTTAGGAAGTAAAAAAAAGTGAATTTTTTAGTGATTTTTGGAGGGTTATATTTCTGTTAATAAAGGTCGTATCGAAATCGTAAAAAAAAGCAAATTGAAACTTAAAAATTCCAGTTTTTAGATTTTTTGACCAAAAATTTTTAAGAGTGACAGTTATCGAGTATTTCGAGGAAATAACACAAAAAAAAATTTTGGAAATTTTGTGTGTTCACGGGCTTGGAAAAAATGTTTACAATAAAATCATGGTATATACTCATAGCTTGTTTATTCATCTTCATTTTTCTTTTTTTTTTTTAAATTTTTCTCTACGATGATTGGTTCCGGAGATATCCGACTGTAAATGCAAAAGGATCGTTTTGGCTTTAACCATCGATATCTCAGCAACCAATCATTGGACAGAAAATCGAAGGGCAGTTTTAAAATAGACAATAAATTTTCTAAAAAGTTAGCTTGCGACCGTTGAATTTATTATTATTTTTTTAATCCTTAATCTTAACCTGAAAAAAGTAAAAAAATACTTTTTTCCTTGTTCCGAAAAATCCTCACATCTTTGCGAATATTGATGAGGAGTCTAATGTTAAACACGAATAACAACAACCCTGCGAATGGGCAGATCGAACGATCAAGTGGTTTTTCTAAACCGTTTGATTAAAATTTCAGAAAAAAATTAAAGGAGCAAAATTTATATTTTCTGGGTACCCTGTAACCTTTGTAAAAATGAAAAATTGAGGTTTTTTTTCAATTTTCTCACAATTGGGCATCTTTTATCCATTAAATTTGGAAATTAAAAAAAAAATGATTTTTGAAAAAAATAAGGACTCCGCAATTTTCTTATGTAAAATGGGTTTCGGTCAATTCTTTTTAAACTTTACACAGTGATAGTTGTGAACACGCTGATTAAAAGTCTCCACAAGATAAAACCTCCCAACCCCCTTAAAATCACCCCACTGTCTTATAAAAAATGGGTTTCAACCAATTGTTTTTAAAACTTTGCAAAGTGATAGTTCTTGACATGCTGATCAAAAGTATTCAAGGACACAAAACCTGAAAACAGAGCTAGTTCTCAACACGCTGTTCCAAAGTTTCCACAAGCACAAAATTGGAACACCCCCAACCCCCCCAAATCAACCTCAAAAGTCACAGGGTTTTTTTCATACGGAAAATGAGTTTCGGCCAATTGTTATTTAACTTTTCATAGTGACAGTTCTCAACACGCTAATCAAAAGTCCCCAGAGGCACAACCCTCCCAAAATTACCCTCAAAGGTCACTGGGGATGATTTTGACTGATAGTTTGGCCAATTGCTCCGAGGAATTCTTTAATGATTTTGCTGAATTGTGACCACTTAAATAGAGCTATAGCCTGACTTCCCCTGTAGTTGGTGAGACTAAAATATGTAGTCGGGGGAGGAGGTATTGGGGGATGACATACCCCGTAATAAAATAAGCCACAGAGGATGTCAGGTTGTAGCTTTGTAACTATTTAAGTTGCTACAATTCGACAACACTATCAAAAAAATTCCGCAAAGCAATTGATTAAACTATCAGTCAAAATCATCCCACTGACCTTTTAGGGTAATTTAATTTTGGGGGAGTGGGATGTTTTCGGGTTTGTGTCCGTGGAGACTTTTGATCAGCATATTGAGAACTATCACTGTGCAAAGGTTGAAAAAAAATGGCCGAAACTCATTTTCCATAAGAAAATTTTCCAGTGAAGGTGATTTTGGGGAGGTTGGGGGAATTTTCGAGTTTTGTGCCCGTGAAGACTTTTGATCAGCGTGTTGAGAACTATCACTATACAAAGTTTAAAAAACAATTGGCCAAAACTCGTGTTCCATAAGAAAAATCCCAATGACTTGTAAGGGTGATTTTAGGAGGATTGTGAGGTTTTCGGGTTTTGTGCCCGTGGAGACTTTCGATCAGCATGTTGAGAACTATTGGTCTAAGAGCTAGAGCCGAAAAATCATCGTCATCAGTAATATGCAGTTTCTCCCGTAAAACATGTTTATTTAGTATTGTTAATTGTGTTCCTGCGCAGGCTGACAACCTATTATATACAGGGGTTAGCAATAGGGGGGTTCAAGTGCAAAATTTTTGGGAAAAAAACCGTCATCAATAATATGTCAGCCATTTTGGCCACTTCAAGTTGAACCCCTAAGATGTCTAAATCCAAAAGGGCTGACAGTTAGGTGGATACTGAGGGCAGTAAAACGGGGTCAAATTATCCCGAGCGCTTACTTTATACAGGGTGTTTTTTAATTGGATGTCAATAGTTAAGGAGGCAATTTTTGGGTCTATTTTAAGAGGAAAACTTCATATGAACGTATGTCCTAAACGTCCTAAGTTTTGAAATACAAGGTAGTAAAATTCTCAAAAAATAAATCAGTTATTATTAATATTAGTAATTTCAATTTAGATATTTTAATAAAATTTGGCATACATGTACTATGTATCAAGAAGCATTTTTTAGTATACTACATTTTTTTTATTTCCACCAGTGGCGTTCGAACGGAATTTGACCTGCCTATTTTGGCAGATATAGATGGTACGTCACTGATTTTTCTTAATTTTAAAATAAAATATTTTATTTAAATTCCACTCATTGCTTGGAAATATTTACTATGATATTGCTAAAAGGCTTTCGAAAAAATTTGATTTTCAAGCCATATTTGGTTTTCAGCTTGAAATAAATAAATAACGGCGTATTTCCGTACATGATTAAAATATTGGAATACATAAAAATTCAATAGTCAAAAAAAATATTTTTAAAATCCCTAATCATTTATAAGCAAAGTTGATAACTTGATTTTTTCCAATCCGATGCACGGTTTTCGCTTAAAAAAATAAAAACCATTTCTCTACATGATTATAACAATATTGGTAAACAATATCACCATGCAAAGAAATATCTAGATTAAATTTTTCTAGGTTAAAATCGTGCGTCGGACTAAAAAACTTATGAGCAGATTGGATCACTTGATTTTTTTAGTCCGACGCACGGTTATCACCTAGAAAAATTAAATCTATATATTTCTCTGCATGGTGCTATTTTATAACAATATTGTTATATAATTATTGTTATATATTGTTTACCGATATTGTTATATCGGTAAACAATATCACCATGCAGAGAGATATCTAGATTTAATTTTTCAAGGTGAAAAGCGTGCGTCGGACTAAAAAAATCAAGATATCCAATATGCTCATAAGTTTTTTAGTCCAACGCACGGTTTTCATTTATTTTAGATATTTCTTCGCATGGTGAAATTGTTTATAGATATTATGATCATGCAGAGAAATGGTTTTTACTTTTTTTAAGGGAAAACCGTGCATCGGATTCAACAAACTCAAGTTATCAACTTTGCTTATAAATGATTGGGGATTTTAAAAATATTTTTTATTTTAAGAGAAATCAGTGACGTACCATTAATATCAGCCAAAATAGGCAGGTCAAATTCCGTACGAACACCACTGGTGGAAATTTAAAAAATGTAGTATACTAAAAAATGCCTCTTGATACATAGTACACGTATGCCAAATTTTATTAAAATATCTAATTTGAAATTACTGATATTAACAAAAAATGATTTGGACGTTTAGGACATACGTTCATATGAACTTTTCTTTTTAAGATGGACCCAAAAATTGTTCCCTTAAATATTGACATTCAATTAAAAAACACACTGTATAAAGTAAGCGCTCGGGATAATTTGATTCCGTTTTACTTCTCTTGGTATTCACCTAAATGTCAGCCCTTTTGGACGTAGACACACACAAGGTTCAACTTTAAGTAGCCAAAATGGCTTACATATTATCATTAACGATTTTTTTCTCAAAAATGTTGCACTTTCACCCCTTATTGCTACCCAATAGGTTGTCAGCCTGCGCGGGAACATAATTAACAATAATAAATGAACATGTTTTACGGGAGAATCTCCACATGCAAAGTTCAAAAACAATTGGCCAAAACCCATTTTCCAGAAGAATTTCACAGTGACTTTTGAGGGTGATTTTGGAGGGGTTGGGGGGCATTTCGGGTTTTGTGCCCGTAGAGGATCAGCGTGTTGAGAACTATCAGTACGGAAAGTTTGAAAGAAATTGACCGAATCCCAGTTTCCATAGGAAAACAAATTGTTTTTTTTTAATCATTTTTTTTTGTATTTCCAAACTTAATGGAAAAGATGCCCAATTGTGAGAAAATTGAAAAAAACTCAATTTTTCATTCTTACGATGGTTACAGGGTACCCAGAAATGTAAATTTTGATCCTTTAATTTTATTCTGAAATTTTAATCAAACGGTTTAGAAAAACGATTCGCAGGTTTGTTGGGGGTGCATTAATGTATAAAAATTCGTGCAAACAGTAGACTCCATATCAATATTCGCAAAGATGCGGAGGATTTTTCGGAACAAGGAAAAAGTCACTTTTTTTCACCTTTTTAAAGTTAAAATTGAGGATTAAAAAAATCAACGGCCGCAGCTAACTTTATAGGAAATTTATTGCTGATTTTGGAACTGCCCTTTAATTTTCTGTCCAATGGTTGGTTGCTGAGAAATCGATGGTTAAAGCCAAAACGATCCTTTTGCATTTAAAGTCGGTTATCTCTGGAAGCAATCATCGTGGAGAAAAAATTAAAAAAAAGGAAAATGAAGCTAAATGAACAGGCTGTCAAGTTTATACCATGATTTTATTGTTAAAAATTTTTCCAAGCCCGTGGACCCAGAAGAAAAACAAAAAATTAAAAAAAAAAAATTCGTGTTATTTCCGAAATACTCGATAACAGTCGCTCTTAAAAGATTTTTGTCAAAAATTAACAGAAATAAGAGTTTTCTTACAAAGACAATTGTCAGGCAAAGTATTCAGCTAGAGTAATATCATGTCATATATTATGGCAACCCTTATTTAAAAACCACACTTAAAAAATTCTAAAAAAAAAAAATATAAAAATCACCAAAAACTTCGATAATTTATAATGAATTTTATAAATTTTTAAAATCATAAACAATTTTGTAGAATAGTTTACTTATATAGCCTTCAAGATTCTTAAAAATGACATCTCGCAATTTTTTTCGTGACAATATTATACCTGACATATATAAAAAAATATGTGAGAAAATTAAAACAAATCTTCAAACAAAAGAAAAAGATTTATGGCTATCTCTGACATCTGATATTTGGACCTGCACAAATACTAATGTTAGTTTTATCAGCTTAACGGGACACTGGATCGGTGACGATTGGAAAAAGGAAAATGTTATATTGAATTGTGATTCATTTCCAGGTAGTCACAAAGGAGTAGCGATTGCTGACAAAATTTTAAGGTTAGTAAACACTTGGGACATAAAGATAGAAAATATTCATTTAATGCTACGAGACAGTGGTGCCAATATGATTAAGGGCTGTAAAGATGCCAATATAGGTAGTGAAAGTTGCTTCATACATACTTTGCAATTAGTAGTCATGGATAGCATTAAAAGTCAACGAGCTGTATCAGATTTGATTGCAGTTGCAAAACGAATAGCTACCCACTTTGGACATTCTCCTCTAGTTTGCGACAAGTTAAAAAAAATTCAAGAGGAGCATGGTTTTTCAGTCAAAAAAGTTATGCAAGATGTACCAACTAGATGGAACTCTACATTCTATATGCTGGAAAGATTGCAAGAGTTGAAAAGATCCATCATCATTTATTGTCCTAAACAAGAAAATCTTGGCTTTAACAGTTTAACCAGCTACCAGTGGGAATTACTAAACTCCGCTGTAAGACTTTTGAGACCCTTTAAAGAAGTGACAAAAACAGTTAGCTCTACAGAATCAGTAATTTCAGATGTTTTTCCTATTACAACTAGTTTACAGGGGTTTCTTTCTGCTGACTCAACCTTATACATGGGAACAACTAGGGATGCCCTACTAGAAAACATGGACAAAAGATTTCAACTAATTTACTAGAATCCTAATTATGTCATTGATACTGTATTGGACCCTAGGTATAAATTAGAATTTTTTCCACCAGAAAATATTTTGCTCGCGAAGCAGTGTGTTTTAAACGAGATAACAAAGTTCAAGGAGATTTCCACTAATAGCACTGAAAGCACTGAAAATTTAAACTTAACAGCAGTACATGACAGTGATAGTAATAGTGAGGAAGAACCGAAACCATGAAACATCAAGAAGTGCCGTCAGTTTGGACATGTTTTGAAAAAATTGCTACTCCATTTTCCTTAATCGGTAATGTAAGTGTAGACCACGAACAAAAAATAGCAGACCAGTTTGAAAATGATCTTAATAAGCCCCTACAGGAGAGAAAGTCTGATCCATTACATTGGTGGAAAGAGCATAAGGATGAGTTTCCAAATGGACCAAGTTGCTAAACGAATTTAAACGCCCCAGCAAGTAGTGTGTATTCAGAAAGGTCTTTTCAGAAATTGGCAACATTAATGAAGAAAAGCGTTCTGGATTAACCAGTCAAAATGCTGAAAAACTTTTATTTATTCATATAATTTAAAAGATACATTTTGATATTAACAGAGTTTTATATATATATATATATATATATATATATATATATATATATATATATATATATATATATATATATATATATATATATATATATATATATATATATATATATATATATATTAACTTCATAATTACACAAAGCACTTTTTAAAAGGTTTATTTTTATAATTTAAAATCTAAATTGACATAATAACACTCTAAATAATACTAACTCTAATACAATAAACATCACGTTCTGCAAATATGCTGATTTAGCTTCTTAGGTGGTCCTGGTGGAAATGGTCTATTTTCGTCTGAGTGTCCTCCAGTAAGACTAGGTAGCTTCTTCTTGCGACATTTGCAGATGATGTACAGGGTGATAAAAGCGGATATTAAAATAATTGTAAAAATTATGAACCAGGATAGATGCTTTTGTATGAAAGGTTGGTTCATAAGTCGATCGAGTTCCTCAGCATATTGGTCCAGTTTTTGCTGGGCTACATTGAGGTCTTCCATATCGATCTTGCTGAGTTTAAGAGATTTTAAGTCGGGAGTGTGGATTTTTGACGAAATATTTTCGCAACAAGTAAATGAAATTTTGACTGGGTGATTCTTGTATGTTACGTTTTGATATCTATCTATTAGATTTAGAAAAGTGGAAGAACAGACAATAATCCCTAAGTCATCTGTGCATCGGTCTTTAAAAAAACACCGTTTTCATCCATACAAACCACGTATTGTCCAGGGTCTTCAGGGGAATGATTTCAATAGACGAATCACCTTTAGTTAATGGTTTATTACTAAATGTCAAAGATACCCAATTTCCAATCCAAGATTCTCTGGAAAGAACTCGTTTACAAATTGTGGAATTTTTAATAGGCACAATTATCACTGCTGGGATACAGACAATCCACATAATTTAAAAAAAGACGGTACAAACAAGGTTTGGCTTTAATGTCTGGTGAGGCATCATAGGTAATTTAAAATACTTTAATTTACGACTCACAATTAGATAAAACATTTATTTTTCTGTTTTAGACAACCGTTTAATTGGACCATTTATTTTTGAAGAAACTCTGAATGGAGATAGGTATTTGCTACTCCTGCAAGAACAGATTTAACCGGCCATTAGAAATACAGTTCCGCCAAATGAAATGAATAATTTGTGGTTCCAGCAAGACGAATGTCCAGCGCACAGTACCAGGGAGGTGATGGAGGTCCTTAGAAATACCTTTAATGACAACATAATCTCTAATAATGGGCCAATTGCTTTGCCAGCTAGATCACCGGACATCACACTTCCTGATTTTTACCTATGGGGACACGCAAAAAATGAGGTGTACGAGTTTTCTCCGCCCGAAACTAGAACACAGGGCACGGGATGTGTTTGCTTTCATCAACCGAAACACGTTACGCCGAGTAACCTGCAAGGTGTTGTAAAAATGCGAGAAATGTGTGGAAAATGTAGGAACACATGTATTGTGATTTTATTTTCTTGTTTACTGATACATTTTTGTTTTACAGTTGTGTTTAATTATTATCAGTTTAAGGTAAAATTAGGAAGTATTAATTTTTGCCAAAAGCATCACTTTTTTTGTATAAGTTTTGAATTTCGCTCTCACAAAAGATCCATAGGATAACAAGTTCATCACTAAGAATCTTAAATGTCTATGGTTAGGTTGATGCCGCTCCGGATCTTTATCATTTGTTTTATATGAAACGGGGCGGCCATTACGCAGTCTAGTCTAAGCCTACTATCAAATAAACAAAAATTATCGTTTATAGAGCTTAAGCAATCTGAAAATCTAGACTTGTGATACATCAATGAAAAGCTCTTGAAGAGCTCTTTTCAAAAATGTAAAAATCCAATATGGCGTCCGTATGAAAATCCAAAGTTTGGGTAAATATCTCAAAAACAAATAAAGTTAGAAAAATATTTTTACTTAAATTAAATTTTTCTTAAAAAAGTGTTCTAATAATGTAGTAATCTTAAAACCGTAAAATTGGTGGTTTGCAAGCTACAGGCAAAAGTTAAAAATGCACCATTTTGTTTTTTCTTAATTACCTCAAAAGCCATAAAAGATAAATAAAAGCTGAAAGCAGATTTAATTTTGCAATTAAATTGTCTAAAACTTTTCTAATTTAACCAACACTGTAGCTCTAATGGTTCCCGTGTTACCAATACATATAGGCCCAATTTGGGACACACTGTATATTGCATTGGAATACCCCTAATATACTAAAATTATACGGCATTAAACGCAATAATATTGCTTTTAAATGACCATCCAATGACTTTAGGCAATGAAAATTAGTGTGTATTGGTAAATGTTTTTTTTTTATTTATACATACATATTTTTTCTTACTTCAGATAGGTTAATAAAAAACTTGCCAATTCAAAAAAGAGTAGAACAACAAATTGTGGATAGAACTTGGTCCAATTTTATATCTCAGTACTTTAAGCGGCCGAGATGTTTGGATAGGAACTAGGCCTCTATTTTACATAAGTGTTTTTGGTGGGACCTATTCTCTCTTCTACTGAATTCAATAAATGGAAAAATGATCAAGGAGAAAAGATAATTTTTCTTCGAATATAAGTATTTTAATAGTTTTATTTATAAAAGTAGACAAGTTCTGTAATCCTAAATTTAAAGTTTTTTTTTTGGGTAGAGTGAGGTTGGGGGTCTGATGGGTAAAATATAGCTATTTTCTTTGTTTAATGAATAAAATCCTGTCTACATTTCAAATTTAACAAGGCAATTATAACCTTAGAAACTAAGGTTCAAAGAGCCTGCAAACTTCTAAAATATCCCCTAAATAAACGATATTCCTGTACCTGTTTTGGGGGATTTCGAATAAAAACGAGCAGTTTTCAGAATTGTTCCTTTTCTTGTGTCCTAAAACCTACTTACATACCAAATTTCAAGTTTCTACTCCCTTAGGAAGTACCCCATAATTTTGATGAGTCGATGGATCAGTCAATCAGTAATAAATGTTTCGTGCAAATACACACTGCGTACATCAGGCTGGAACTTGGATAAATTAATCAGTAATAGAGGTTATTACTAAGTTTTTATCTTTTTACTAATTTACTACTAAAGGCGGGTTCGTGATGGTTGCCCCAGAATGTGTGAATGTATTGCAGCTGAAGGACAACATTTTTACCATCTCTGCAATATTTTTTTTTTGTTTGATTAATTATTGTTAATGTAATTACTTCAAGTTTGTAAGTTAATAATACATGTATTGTTAATTACCTAGTAGTACTTTATTTTCAATGTCTACGAGTATTTCTTAAAAGTCCATGAAAAAAGTTTTGAAAAATTAGTCAAAATATACCAGATATTGTTTGCGTTTCATACTTTTATTTATGTTTCGGCATTTTCCTTTGTACGCTACGTAAAAAATTGGTATTTACAAAAGGTTTAATTACGGGAAAATGACGAGAGATTAAAAAAAAACTGAAGAGGCAAATTTTGTTTAAGACAAAAAATAAAATTTAAGGAAATAATAAAAGATACCAGTGGCGCACGTTCCATTATCTTCTAGCGTCTGAAAGTTGTTACACTAAAACATTTTTTTTAAATTTTTAATACCATGTAACATGGATTCGTAAAGCAATAAAAAACATTTTTTTTGCTCAAGAATCCATTGTTTAATTTATTCTCAAAATGTATGTTCCATCCTGTATATTAAAAAAAATAATAAATAAATTAACTGGTATGAAAAATAAAATATTCTAAGTGATACTTTTAAAGCTACTAAATAAATCTGTCTTTGCATTCAAAATATAAAAACAAAGAAAATTATCTACCTTCTCCTCTTTTAAGTATGGTTCCACACACTCATTGATATCGCCCTGTAAGACTTTTTCCAATCTTACGACAATAAATAGATCAGGTGAAGGATGTGAAATATTAAATATGCAGCTTCTTGCTAATGTGCTAGAATCTGCATATGGCACATGCCCACCTAGCATTCTTTTAAGGCCCTCCGGGTTTAAGTCAAAATAAAAAGTTTCGGAGATTTTCTTACGTTCCTTTGAATCATATAAAGCCATAGATGCAAACAAAGGTTCCACTTCAATATCCATTCTAAAAATAATTGAATTGCATATAGTTACCCAGCATATGATCCCTTCTAAATGTTTACTTCTATACAATGATGATTTAATTGTTATCTAAATCTTATTTTTAAAGTTTAGTAAAAACTAGGTTACAAGTAATCTATGTTTAAAGTTCTGCTAACTGTTGTACAGACAATGGTAAGATCTAGAGGTTTCAAAAAAAAACTTTCTTGTTAAAGTAGGAAAGAGAAATATCTGGAAATTATTTTAAAGTTTGTTATTCGACCGCTAGGGGCGGAACTGCTATATACAAACATAAAATTTACGCTACCTCGGAAAGTTAGACGATGAGCTATACATTTAAAAACACCATTTGATGAGCCTGGGTAATACTGCATTATTTTGTTTGTGACCTTTTTTACTAGCCATTACATGGTTCAATATGATATAACTTTTAATATCTGCTGAACCATTTAACCGATTTAAACAACTTTGGTTTTGTTTATAAGCATTTTATGTACTTTAAGGGATTTTTTTTTGTAAACCCGTTTAGTTAAAAACACAAACTAGATGGCCAAATCTGAAGCGGTTACAAATATTTTTTATTATTGGAAAAAAGTTAAATGGACTATTTTCTCGACTGATTCTTAGCCATTATAAAATTAGCTAAATTTAATTGAAAACCGCATTGCAATATCTTCATCCGTTCTCGATTTATAGGAAAAAATATAAAAATTTGAGTACCTCAATCTGATTAAATTACCTTTGCAAAAAAAACAAATATGGATTTGCAATTTATATTTTACTAAAATTAAATTGAATCTTAATTAAATCACATTGCCATGATAAATGATGTAATTTTAATTACGATTCAACTTGCTTTTCATCCAACACAAAATTGTTAACACGTCGGGCCTTCCTCAGACTTTATCCAGGATCAGGACTGGTTCAAAACTAGTTTTATAGCGTGTTTAAAGACCAACAGAACACAAACGAAACAAGCACAGAATTACTCAAAGTTTAGCCACAAATAGCTTACAAATGCTCAAAGGGCTTACATTGTTCTTAATGCATTTATTTAATCTAATTTAGGTGGCAAAAACGATAAAATCGCTTTGAGTAATTCTAAGTGTTTCGTTCTTAATTTGTTTTACTGTTACTATTGATGTTTCGTTGGCCCGTTGACCTTAAAACACGTTCAAAAACTAGTATTGAAACAGTCGTAAGACTAGATAATGTTCAAAGGAAGGCTCGACTTATTAATAATTTTGCACTAAATTACGTCGTTATTATGTCTATGATTTTTTTCTTGCAAAAGTAGCTTGATCCGATTAAGGTACTCAAATTTTTACATTTTCTTTCATAAATCGAGAACGGATAGAGATATCACGATAAGAATTTCACCAACCCTGTCAGAGCAGTCATATTTTTCACGGTTTTTCTGTAAATACAGGCAAATTTAGAGCTTGCGTGATCACCCTTCTCCCGTCTTCAATAGATAACGGTGGTTAACGAAAACGGCCGGTCCCCGTACTTTTGGCTAAAATATTTATGACGTAAACGGCCGTTTCCCTTCTGAAATGCTTAGCTTGGTTCCAAGGACAATAGCATGTAAATTTAAAATACTTCAAATATTGTTATCAAAATGTGCATGTTTTACCTAATTTAACGAATAATCTGCCTTATAATCAAAATGGTTACATTTTTTAAATCAAAATCACTCATCTTGTACCCGAAATTGAATGTTTTTTTCATAACACCTAATTCTATTTTTTTATAATATAATAAAACAAAACATTTTCATGAAAATATTTATTCAGAAAAATTATATGTCTTGAACGTATGTAACGTAAGTAACGTCTTCCTAAATTTTCCCCATTTCTATGAATTGACGTCAATATTTTAAGCCTAAACGCAATATTTTATCAGTCAGTGAACGCACCCTTTCAATCCTAAATGCTTTAAAATCATACGCGTTTAACACGTTTTCCGTCCTGAAAGGGCTAAATTTATAGTGGCTAGGGATCAGTCAAGAAAATATTACCTTCCTATCTTCCTTTTTTTAAAAAATGACCAAAATATGTAATTGCTGCAAATAACATAGTCAAGAAAATAGTACCTTGCTATCTAACTTTTTTTTTCCAAAAATGACCAAAATATGTAATTGTCGCAAATAACAGCCTCGTGTTTCTTCTTTGTGTTTATGTGTTTTTAACTTAACGGTTTAACAAAAGTGTTGAAAATGGTGTAAACGTCCATAAAATGTTCCAATCGGTTAAATGGTTTGGGAATTATTAAAATGTCAATGTCAAATGTCAAAGTTATGGCTCCGAGATAAAGTAATTTTTAGGTTTCTTCATAGCAGTTACGCCGACAAGAAGTCGAATTACAAACTTTAACATAATATTCAGACATTTTTGTTGCCACGTTAATCATAAGGATATTTTTTGCAATTCTTTAGACCATAGCATTTTTGAGATAGAATACGGATCTATAATTAGCGATTACATTATTATTTTGAAAGTGTTTTAACTGAGTTGCCTTATAAAAGTACTTACATCATAATAAAGTTTAAGCATACTGTACCTATATATTATTTATATTTTACCTATACCATGTTTCGCAACTCCGTAAGTTTTCCAAATAAATAATCGACTAACATTTATAATTAAATATTAATTTGAATCAGCCTGTACATATCGTTAGCATTTGTTATCACGGACAGCTGGTACATATCGTCACGTGAGATAGTACGGCCACAATTATTGATTTTTGTCACGTGGGATCAGTAAACGCGTCAGCTGTTTATTAAAGCAGATATATCGATGGTGTTTTTGGCGGGAGGTGAATGATTTAGGTTGATTAGGGTCATTGGAAAAAGAAATAAAGAGTTAAGTTTGTGGTACTTCTACGTTAAAAAAAGAGTACTGCCTTATAAGGTAATACAATGGAACAAGAACTACCATTGGTCCTTATTTCAAGTGGTGGGAGCTGGAGAGTCCAAAGGATGATTAAATTTTTCGAAAAAGTGGCTTTTTGATTGTGACATCTCTCCGGTAAGTCGACCTCCATTTTCCTTTCTTTGCTTTCTTGAAAAATATTTTCAAATTTTGCTTTTGCCTTTGCCTTATGTATAGATATGCATAAGATTTATATTTGATATATCTCGCTTGTCCAATTTTAGAATTTTTTTTAGGGTATGATTTTGTAAAGGTCCCTGTTTCTTTTATTTTTTTTACGCCGAGAGGCGCCATTTTAAAACCCATGTGGTTAAGAATTTAAGTCGGACACGGTGTTCTGGCTTGTGCTGCTGTTGCAAATCCAGTTAAAACATTTCCCCTTTAATAAGTAAAGACCATTTTCTGCTGTTCCCTATGTTGTTTTTAGGTTGTCTAACTAAAGAGAACAAAGATCATATCTAGGATCACCGCTTGTGGGGATTAAATGTTCTGGGAGACATAAAAACTAGGAATAGACTACCATACAAGGAAATGTTCAGTATAGGATTGAAAAGGCAGTAGTAGCACGAGGTCTGGACCAAGAGCTTATGAAGTTTGAACCACAGGTGAGTCAAATTTTATATTATGTAATATTTGTTGCACATTAGATGTGAATGAATAAAGTTGACTCAAATCCTGTGGGGTTAAACTAATAGCGGTCCAGATTCTCAGTGAAATCTTGGGGTTTTATTATTTTTTTTTTGTTAGAAAGAGGGAGGGGCCACAAAATCATTTACCTCTTTGTATGGCGAAACACCATACATTTTACCTTATCTGATTAAGGAAAGCGCTAGGAGATGGCGTTTCCTTTACCTTACCTTATCTTACCGTATCGTATCTTACCTGGGAAAACGTTATGTGTTAACGTTGTTTCCTTTCGTATTTGAAATACGAAGTACTGTATTTGAAAAATTCCTGTTAAGTACAGGCATTTGTATTGTGTGAATCGGACACTAAGTGGGGAGGTCACTTATATCGGAGGGTGTCACAGTCAAAAAAGCAGATTTCATCTATTTTGTAAAGATAGTTGTTTTCTTTTGTATCTTATATTTTTTTATAAACTTACCTAGTTTTAAATCTTGTAGAATTTAAATTTTTTTATGCATTTAACTGCTATTTATGTCTAAATCGACATTTTTTTTTGTCTTAAGAAAGACACGTAAAGTTATTCAGTATAGTAGATATTGTTTAAATATTTTCCTTTATTCAATTTGATATGTCGGTGTCAAAATTCCAGGAAAGCCCTGCGAATTATATTTTTGATTTTTAAATATTTCTTTACTAATCTGCTTGATGTAAATGTATCATCATTTTCCATTGTTTGAATTTATGAAAATATTTATCTAACGTTAATTTTCATTCCTTTTATAAAAAGAATCATTCCTTAATAAGAGTAAGGAAGTTTTTCTTTTTTGTTTTTTTTTTTAGAAAAATTCCTTAAGTATTTAGATTCACCAAAGTGAATCTTTTTAAGTTTAAAATCATAAGTGTCAATTTGAATTCTTTTTCTTTAAAAATCACAGTTCATAAATTCAAATTTATTCAGCAAGACCCTTTGATGTATTGATACTGCCTTTGTTATTCTTTTTATGCGATGCTGTGAAACAACAACTGCTGACGCTGTCACGGTGACGTCATTGTCCAGCCGACGGAGACTTGTTTACTGGGGAAACTTCCACAGTCAAGACCTCAACACAGGATAAATACAAGGTATACTCATCTACACCAAAGAGGTCACCAAAGCCAACAAAGAAGAATTTTTTTAATTGACATTTAAAAAATTGTAAATTTGTATTCCCAACACTTTTGTTAAAACGTCAAACCAGTGTACATGTGTACAAACAAATGTATAGCCATTAAATTTGTTTTTAGAAATTTATAATCTTTTATTTTGCACCTGTACTGTTAGAGAGTTGGTTGTCTTAAATTTTTTATCTATTCCAAATTACCAGCGTGCTTCGAACCCTTTTAAACGCCCTGAGCTAAACTATTACCTTTGCAAGGAGAAGCAAAGAAAAAAATAATCTCTAAAAAGAAATTGTGCTCTTTCCTCTTGTTTTGTTCCATCTCCATGTATGGGATAAAATAGAATAGGAAGCAGTAACAACCATTTGATTTTTATACAAGATTTTATGAAAATATTTTAATTTATTAAAATGGGTAATTCGTGGTAGTGTAGATACATACAATATCTTTTTTTAATTATGCATGTTTGTAATTTTGCAAGAAATCTAAGGCTACGTCCGCATTGACAGGCGACTTGCTTAGCGACTTAACATCTGGTTACTTGCTAGGATTTGTATTGCATTGTATTGTATTGTAATGAACGGGGTCGCTCGGCTCTAGTGTAGCCCTCCTTCACTTCGACCTAAAGAGATCTTTTGTGAATACCCTTCGTTGTTTAGTGCCCGGTAATTCCTATACCTTTAGCAAAGTTCAGGATACTACGCGGTGCAAGCTGAATAATGTCTCTAGGAGTAACATATACCCCTTCGAAGTATTTAAGCCGTTGTCGGGTTAGTTCTCTGCATTCACAGAGAATGTGTTCCGCAGTTTCGTTTGCTTCGTGACAAAAGCGACATTGTTCATCCTCAGTCTTTCCCATTTTTTTGAGGTGATACCTCCACGGCCATGTCCTGTTAGGAGGTCGGTAACCAGTTTAAGTTCATTTTTTTGAAGTTCCAGTAGCTTCTTTGTATACTTAGGTGAATGCGAAATAAATCTTTTCGCCTGCCTTTGTCCTGGGATGTTGTTCCAGTAAGTCTCTTTTTGACTTTTTTCCCATGTTCTGAGTTCCTCGTAGAGGTGGCCTCTAGTGGTGCCACAGAAGGGCTCAGGTCCATAGAATGGTCTCTGTGCTCCTTCCTTGGCGATACTTGCTAGGATACATGGTGCCTACACTGAAAAGTTGCGGTTTGGGTCGCTAGGTGCCTTGGTCATTTGCTTGTTAATACGTTGACGAAATGTCACTTTCAAAAATAGCTCTAAAACAGCTACCTACACAAAATTTATCTTTACGGCCTTACCATCACGTTGGGTTCATGACACAAATAAGTCAAGGTCAAGTCATGAGAAGTTTAATGTTCTATATAAACAATTGCGTAATTTTGACGAAAATTTTTACGATTATGTGCGTATGACCAGAAAAACACTTGATTTGTATCTCAGTAAAGTTAAGTAAAATAAACTAAATTGGAATACATATTTTTTAAATTTATTCATAAAATTCGGAAAACAGTCATTTCAGATATAAGGAAAAAACAAATTTTTACTTTTTCATTTGTAATTGTTTATGTAACTAATCAAAGCCGAACCGTTCTCCAATTGCATGGGTGTTAAAATTAAATTTTTTTCAGATGAATCCTGGATATGCAATTTATATTTTACTGATTGTTGAGTACTTATATTCGATACAGAAATATGCATTACTAGTACCGATTGCTGATTATTACTTTCTACAGCTTCAATTCCAATCAAAATTAAATCTTAATTCTTCGATCTTAACCTTAATTAGGCAAAAGACTCTTAGAAAACAGTAAATCATCGCTTTTTCTTTGAAACTTTCCCTCTCGAGAATTTCAAGTTTCTCCTTTTCTATTTCTAAAAGATTATCATCGTTTTCGGTTCTGTTTATACTAATTTTCTCTCTTTGTGATGCTGTATAACTTTGAAATTCTTAAGAATGACTTAAAATTGTTTCTTAAGCTGATTTAGTCTGTACATAACTTGTATCCTGCAGCTCCTCTAATGATGTGTTGGTTGTTATAAAATAATTATCATCAAATATACTTCAGTTTGAATCTCTCGTGGAGCTTTCGCTTTGGTTCTTCTTGCTATTTAAAAACATTAATTGATCATAATACTGCCACGCACTTTTACATATTTTATCAGCACTATCTTATCAATTTTTTCAAATTTTTTTTTTTTTTAAATACGCTCTCAGATTTTTCTATCTTACCCTTACTGTTTTGGCTGAAACAAAAACCAGCAGTTATTATATTGTTTAAGTATTTAGCACTTACATTTTTTTTCGGATATTTGGCTACTGGAGAATTATATAGGTCTCTTGCTTTTCATTTTCTTCAAGGTCGCAGTACTGTTCTGAGATTATAAGCGAATCATGCAACATTTTGTGGAGTATACTGAAAGACGAATACATGCCAATTCTAACGACGGAGATGGTACGAAATTACTAATAAACACTATAACCAGTGAAATTTCCTGAATTGCATTGGTGCAATTGATGGCAAACATATCAGAGTACAGTTTCTATCTAATAGTGGATCCTTGTACTATAATTACAAGCGATATATTTCAATTTTACTACTAGCTGTTGTTAAGGCGGGCTGTAAAATTATTTTAGTAGAAATCCGGGTAGAAGCGCGTCAGTGTGATTAGAAATTTATCTCTCTTTCACAGGTTTGTAATTATTGGCTTAATATTTCACTGAGAAAAAGAAATGCTTAATTCAAATATTAAAATAATATTTAAATTAATTGCAGATCGTGGTTATCCATTAATTAATTATTTAATGGAGTATTTTTCATTAGGAAATATTAAGAACATAAAAACTATAATGGCAGCTAAATGACGGATTTTGCAAAAAACTATCGATTCTGTACCTGAAATTACTTGTTTTCTAAAAAAATATAAGTACATTTTTATTTGTCATTTTATTTTATTTTTTTGATTTATAATGGATTAAAATATATATATATATATATATATATATATATATATATATATATATATATATATATATATATATATATATATATATATATATATATATATATATATATATATATATATATATATATATATTTTTTATCATCCCCATTCACAAATATTGTACGGTAGCGTTGCAAAAGAAAGTAACACGATGTAATGAAGTTGGTAACATGGCACGAGTTAAGGGTTGTAAACGACACAGGTACTTTTTAAAAGACATTTATCAAAAAATTACATTATTACTTAGGCACTTATTGTTTTCAGAATATGAATAATTGATACTAATCTATGTCCATTAAAAGTCTACTATTTATTTGCTTATTATTACTAACGTTGCAATCTTAGCTGGGTCAGTGGTTAATACAATTTTGCTGATTGGATGTGTCCAAGAAACTACAATTTGTCCATCCCTTTCGGAAATTTTATTAGAGACAAACAATACTGGCTATGCATCTTCTTTGGCTCTTGTTTCGGGTAGAGATCGAACGCTGTAAGAACAACACCGATACGTCACGGTCTCATATGGCAAACCCGTATAAAACCGTGACGTATCGGTGTTATTCTAACAGCGTTCGATCTCTAACTATTGCTTAGGATTTTTCTTCATTCATATTTGTATAATCTCTAACTTGCAAAAATCAAGAATATAGTTAGTGCAATGTAGATGCATGTCATTCAGAGGTGAGTGAGGAGGTTTTTCCATGGTTTTGTAACGATTGGTTGTGTTTTACTAATTTAGATAGTTTGTGAGGTTCGTCAAGGGAAATCCTGTCCAATTTTAGCGGAACTTGATGTGTTTATAGATGTACTTGGTTCTTATATTTATTAGTATCAACGGTTCTTTTTAAATGGTCGAGAATTTTTAAAAGCTTTGTATGTTCGAATCTCACATCCTGGTGGTAATTTATTGAGAAATATTTCTTTAAAAACCATTAGTTTTGAAGTTGACCACCGAGTTGAGACCTAAGTTTTTTGAGGAAATATAGTAATGTAGAAGGCTTTTAACATTTCCAAAGTTAAAGTGACGTTGATAGAGATCGGTATTTTTTGGCAACGTGCTTTCGAGTTGGTTATTTTGAGAATTTCAATAATACGGTCCTACTGGCCAATATTTTCTTGTAAAAATTGTTCGGAGCATAAGTATTCAGTTCTGTTCCTTCTACAATATACATCCATGTATTGATAAAGTTTGTTGTTTGATGCTAGGTATGGGTTTGTGTACGTATGAAGAAGAGGTGAAAAAAAACGGCTTTGCCTATAACAAAGGCCACTTTTCCTTTTTTCTAAATGGTACTTAAATGTTACCAATATTATCCAAATGTATTATGTACTTTGTCTGGAAAAAAGATACTTCATTTCGCTATAAAAAAATAATCAAAAAAATTTAAATTCTTTCAAAAATTGCCAATTCTACTTAATAATATTTGTACTACATAGGACCTTTTCAGAAACAGTTACTGGAATAATAGTCCCTTTTTATTTTTAGTTACTTAAAAAGGCAAAATATAATAAATAAATTTAACATATATTTCTAACGCTTATATTCGTACAAAGTGATTTAGGATTTGTACATTTTTTAATTCCATAATAAATACATTCCAGCATACAGACTTTCTTTTAATTAAATAAACCAGAATTATTTTTATGATATAGTTAATATGTTAATAAACTGAAAAACTAAACATATTAGTCACTAAGGTTAATTAAACTTTGTGATATACTTTTTGTTTTTACTTTTGTTTCTAACTTATTTGTTGCTTTTATTAAAATCCGCCCCCTTGGAACTATAGTTACTTCCAAAATTTCTAATTAAAAAAAAATTTTTACATATTTTGCTGGCATTTCAACTGAATTTCTATCAAAGTTCGCTAAATACAACTGATGTTTTGAATGGCAATGTCCAATATTTCTTGTCAGAGCATCCCAGAATATATGTACAATAATTACTTTCTGACATTTCTTGTCAGAGCATATTAGATTACACGTACAATAATTACAGTAAAATTTTCGTTGTTCGAGTAGAGATGTTTTGAGAAATAGAAAAAATATATTATAAATTAATGCAACTGCATATTTAAAAGTGATTTTTAATTCCGAACAACTTTTCATTATAAGTTTTCGATATTGTTAAATATATACTACACAAAAATTACGACTAAAATTCGTATTTTTTTACTTACCTCGTATAGGTTTGAAAAAAATTAATATTAAATGATTTTTCGAGCATGCAGAACTTTTTATGAAGAATAACTTTTTTTCGTAAAATTAATAATAAAAAAGTTTCCCATATGTTGCCAAATTAAGTAGACACATTGTATATTACAAGACCGTTTTTTTTGGATTATATAGGGTAGACCGAGGCGAATCGGACCAATGGGTGAATCGGATCAAAATAAGAAATCCGTTAATATTTTGAAAAACGCGTTGACACGAAATGCAAGTGACTGGCCTCTTACGACCCCCTCTCGCACCGCACCTCCCACCATCGGTAGTGTTTCGATTGGACTAGTACCTAACTGCGGCTCACATCTCTATGAATGAAACATTTTTATTTTATGGCAGATTGTTTGCCCGTTCAAAATAAAAACAAATGCTGGTAAATGACAGAAGCCGCAAATAAAGTTCTGAACAAAGAGCTAAGATTACGCGTCGGGCTGCTGAGATTTACAATTTGCCACACAAGTTTACAAAGAAGGGTCTCTTTCCCCAGAGGTGTCTTTAAGACACGTGGTGGACTGCCAGTTTTAGACGAAAATGCTAAAAAGCCAAGAAAAAACTTAAGAGGGATAAGGATGTGGGAAAAGAGAATAAGACTAATGACAAAAAATGTGAAGAGGAAGAAAAATAAAAGTACGCCTGGAATAATCAAAGGTTAATCTGCAAACCAGAGAGATTGGAATTATATTTACCTCTCAGAAAAGTTCATTTATCCACCATCAAATAATTCAGTACCATCCAGGCGAAGAATGCTGCCACGAAAACTGTGCTGATATGACAGGGAAGAAAGACCCGTACATATGTGATTTATGTGGTAATAATACTGATCTCATTATTCATTATTTCAATTTTGTTAATGATTTCAAAGTTTGTGGTGTTAATAAAATTTTGATTGAACTATATGATCGTATTATGTACGATCCCATTCGCCCCGAGAATTGGGACGATTCGGATATTGCTGCCTTTTTTAAGTTTTTAGTTAATATTTCTGAGAATAAATAAATAATTTAAGTTTGAATATGTTTATTGTGTAGCTGGATTGTTACTAATTACCATTTTGTAAATAAAACTTGTATATATTACACTTTAGTATTGTTTTCATTTCCTCAAAAAAAAAAATAATAAATGATCCGATTCACCTCGGTCTGCCCTACACAATATTTTACTAAAAAATATTCGCCTGAGTCCCTAATTTGATTGTGTAAAACTGCCTATTCAAAAGTGTAGAATGAAAATGAGTGTGTTTCTTGCAAAAGTAGTCGTCCAAGGCGATGATGTCGTAGTATTTTGCCAGGTCTTCTTGGGTATTTAAAAGTTGGTTTTCGGAATGGTGCCCTAACGTTTCCTGGATATTAAATTTTAAGTCTTTTGGTTTAATAAGGCTGTTGTAAAGACAACTTGGGGAGCCAAATTTAGTTGATTCAGTACGTTTTTTGTTTGCAAAAAGTAATTGAAGTAGAAAATAAATTTATAAAGTTGAGAGCTGATCTAGATTGTTTTTATTTTAATGGTTTCCTCCTTATGATTTACAAGGATTATAATTTTGTTAAAATCATCCATGGTTTTCTTATTTAGGCTCATATAGTGGTTTACTTATATGATAATATTATTTTAATTGTATTGGAAAGATGTCATTCAATTCAAGTTAATTAATAATAAAAATAAAATCTGTGAAAAAAGTTATACATACGTTAACTGTTGACATTTAAGCAATACTCGATGCCCCATATGCTCAAAAGGAGCACTTGCTGGTAGCCTTTTCTCAATAGGCTCATTAAACTCTGTCTGAAGTTCATTACAGGCTAAGGCAAACAAGGCGTCTTGCCTTTCAAATTGTCTTTGACTTTCGTTTATTTGGTCTTGAGACTCTAATAGAGACTGTTCCAGTATTTCTGGTATCATGGGATCTCCAACGGAATGTCTTAAATCAAGAGAGGCCCACGAATTTCTGGGTGTAAGAGTGTCGCCGCAAGACGATAAAGAGCCTAAAGAAACTATGCTTTGGCGACTACTTCCTTGGGACGTTAGATCTGAAATCAGTAAAAAAAAAGGTATACAGTGATTGTAATCTCAAATGCCCTGTACAAGGATAAAAAAGGGTGGCCGGTCAGAAAATCCTAGAAAGATATATTCCAGTTAGTTTTACCCCAGCCTAAATACCCCATAATATAATAAACCCTAATCAAAATAACCCGCTACAAAAACATCCCTATTACAAATATTCCGTTCTAAAGAATCCCAACAAAAAAGGTCTCAAGACAAACAAATCTCATATCTAGCATGGTGTAGTAATTCGCATTGATACCCTAATAATGTATAGTCTAAAATACAATAACGCAGTCCCAATATCTGTAATGTCAGTAAATTCAGTCATTGTCAGAATAATACTTTAAAATGCCTTTTGAATTTATTATCAACCAGAAAGGAGGTAAAAAACCTTAATTTGGAGAGATTTATATACACATATAATCGCAAATCCGACAATAAAGTCACATGGCGATTGGTTAATTACAATACAAAGAAATGCAGAGCACGTGTTTGTACTAGCAATATGGAAGATGATGGTTTGTATGATATTGTTATATTAGATTTGTTATATATGTTTATATTATGGGCTTATAATCGAACAACTATCAAAATTTAGGTGTAAACGTTTTTTATGTGAAAACATGTTTTTTTTAGGTGTTGTATTATCGACAACTGAGCATAATCATTTTCCAAATGTGGCCAAGGTCCAAGCTTGTAAGGTTATGGAAAATATAAGAGACATGGCTTCGACATCAAATATGCCAACAAGTCGGGTGATATCAAAGGTTGTTCGTAATATATCACAGTCAACGGCTGGACAATTAACTAGCCGATCAAATATTAATCGCACCATTCGTTGAATTCGAGTTGATAAAAAAATCGCTTCAGCCAATTCGACAACAATCGCTCAACCCGTTATTGGTGAAAAATATAAGAATACTGCAAAGGATGAATTATTTTTATGTTGTGATTCTCGTGATCACCAAGTTAATTGTAAAGAAAGATTCTTGATTTTTGCAACTTAGCAGAATTTAAATCTGTTACGCTCATATGATCGGTGTTATGCCGATGGTACTTTTCGGACCGTACCCAATATATTTTATCAGTTGTATAAGATACATGGATCGACTAAGGGCAGAGTAATGCCTTTTCTTTACGTGCTTGTTACTGGTAAGTCCAAATCAGTGTATGTTAGTATACTTCGTCAATTGTGTAGATTAGGGCCTCGCCTGAATCCTCAAGTAATTATGGCGGACTTCGAGTAGCTTTTGCTTTTGACTGCTGTCAAAAAGGTATTTCTGGATTGTACCATTAAAGGATGTGTATTTCATTATTCGCAATGTATTCTCCGTAAAATAAGAAGTTGTGGACTCCATCATTTATGCTCACGCGATAGTGCTAATGCACTAAAGATGTGTTATGCATTAGCGTACGTTCCTGTTGCTATGGAATCACTACCAGTCAACTGTCGATGAAGTAGAGCGAACAATGGGATAGAGGGGTGGTATAGTGCGTTTAATATTCGGGTTCAAAATGCTCAAGTAACGATATGGGCATTTATAGAATTTCTTCAACGCCGTCCAACTAAAAAACGTAAATATCAGTTAGAGTATTTACGTGAGGTAGCCCATAATCTCGTATTAATATTGATCTTAATATTTATTGTAAAAATTTGTAATTATTGAAAATATATTCATGGCTAAATTTATTTTAAATATATTGTGTTGTTGTGTAGGTTCCTTCCTCATTGATTTACCTTTCTTCATTATACGTGAAGCGTTTCACATTCACGTAACAAGATAATGGGAAAGATAAGGATATTTTTGTATTAGTAAGTTTTTGTCATAGGATTTTTTATGGGATATTCTTTTATAGGATGTTTTTGTCATGGAATTTTTTTGTATGGGATATTAATACTCGAGATATATTGACTGGGAATTTCTGATCGGGATTCTCAAAAAAAGATTTAGATTTTAATAAAGATAGAAAACATACCCAAATAATTTTATATATTCACTAAGGAAAAAAATATGTTTTTTAATTATTTGTATCGCCCAATTAACTACTACTATATTATTAAAAACAATCTAAAAGAAACGGATAGATTAATTATCGATAAAAACTATTTTTAAAATATGTTTTAATTTTTTAGCCCAATGATTTTACAAGAGAGAATAATTAAAAATGAAAATAGAAACTATCCAGCATTAAGACGCCAATAAATGGCTTTTATTTATTTGTTCGTGTACTTGCAAAAATCAAAAAACCTTTCAAGTATCTGCTGAAATTTAAGAGAATTCATCTAAAATAGCTACAAAATTGATACCCATTAAAACTGTAGTGCATGACTTTTGTTAACTTAAATTTGTTATAAAATATGTTAAATTTAGTGGGTAAAATTTGCTCAACCTGTCATTACGTGATCGCTGTGAGCTGGGTGAGTATCAGGCCCTGTTATCAATCGAACTCTGCCCACGCCAGTAGATACTTGTTGTCAAATTTCTAACCGGTTGAACAATAAAGATATTGGGACAAAAGATATTATTAACATTATGGAGCTTGCAATTATTTACGGGGGTTACTGAACACATTGAAGTTATGTAAGGTGTACTTCTTCAGAGGGGTACTCTTTTTTGGACTCGTCGCAACTGGGTTCCGGCAGTTTGGACAAGGCTACCTCTAAAACTAGGGTTTCTAGCGAGCCAAGTTTGGTTGCTTTTTGTTTAAGAAATAAAATGTAATTGAAGGGTAGGCTTATTAATTTTGGGCCTGAAAATGCTTTGGCGGTGAGGAAACAGTAAATTTATTTGCTTTTGATTCTTACTACAGTAAACTGAATATTCTCAATGAATTAAAAAGCCTGGGCGTTGGTGATGCTAAAATGGCAGATGTTTATATGTTCGCAATTGTAATTATTTATCCAATAAGTGGGCAGTGTTGTCTAGTGCGCCATAGTGCTCCGGGCTTTCGCGTTCTGAGTACTGATCTTTATTGTTAGCAGGTGATATCAAGTTTACCCTCATTTGTAAGTAT
>JAHBCN010006784.1:46945-71102 GCA_019359885.1 Listronotus oregonensis
AATTTAGCCATGAATATATTTTCAATAATTACAAATTTTTACAATAAATATTAAGATCAATATTAATACGAGATTATGGGCTACCTCACGTAAATACTCTAACTGATATTTACGTTTTTTAGTTGGACGGCGTTGAAGAAATTCTATAAATGCCCATATCGTTACTTGAGCATTTTGAACCCGAATATTAAACGCACTATACCACCCCTCTATCCCATTGTTCGCTCTACTTCATCGACAGTTGACTGGTAGTGATTCCATAGTACGCTAATGCATAACACATCTTTAGTGCATTAGCACTATCGCGTGAGTATAAATGATGGAGTCCACAACTTCTTATTTTACGGAGAATACATTGCGAATAATGAAATACACATCCTTTAATGGTACAATCCAGAAATACCTTTTTGACAGCAGTCAAAAGCAAAAGCTACTCGAAGTCCGCCATAATTACTTGAGGATTCAGGCGAGGCCCTAATCTACACAATTGACGAAGTATACTAACATACACTGATTTGGACTTACCAGTAACAAGCACGTAAAGAAAAGGCATTACTCTGCCCTTAATCTATCCATGAATCTTATACAACTGATAAAATATATTGGGTACGGTCCGAAAAGTACCATCGGCATACCACCGACCATATGAGCGTAACAGATTTAAATTCTGCTAAGTTGCAAAAATCAAGAATCTTTCTTTACAATTAACTTGGTGATCACGAGAATCACAACATAAAAATAATTCATCCTTTGCAGTATTCTTATATTTTGCACCAATAACGGGTTGAGCGATTGTTGTCGAATTGGCTGAAGCGATTTTTTTATCAACTCGAATTCAACGAATGGTGCGATTAATATTTGATCGGCTAGTTAATTGTCCAGCCGTTGACTGTGATACATTACGAACAACCTTTGATATCACCCGACTTGTTGGCATATTTGATGTCGAAGCCATGTCTCTTATATTTTCCATAACCTTACAAGCTTGGACCTATACAAGCATATATATATATATATATATATATATATATATATATATATATATATATATATATATATATATATATATATATATATATATATATATATATATATATATATATATATATATATATATATATATATATATATATATATATATATATATATATATATATATATATATATATATATATATATATATATATATATATATATATATATATGTTTATTGCAACGTTTCGCACATTATTTATTGTGCTTTTTCAAGCGTAAGTATCTAAAAAATAGAATTAAAATCAAAAAATAATTCAAACAGAACATCACACAATATTTTTAGAGTATTAAAAGATTAGTGTAAACCATGAAACGAATTACTATTTTAAAATCAACATTTAAAAAGTTCTATCTTAACACAAAATCAGGTACATAATAAAATTAATTTAAACAGGATGCCTACCTTGGAGTTCTGATACATTTTTATAACTAAAAGAATTTTAAATCTATGTCCGTTTGATTTATTTTTTATTTCATTGATATTTTTTTTAAATAAAGGAACTAAAAAGAGATAAAGGTTTGCTATTTGCATATTTGTTTTTGGATATGCTGTATACAGGGAAGTGGTCGCTGTTATAAATATTGTTTATACAGTGTGATAAGTGTATTAATATTTGATTGTAAAACATTTATGGATTGATTAAATTAAAATAGATTTGACTAAGATTGTTAATATCTTTTTTGTCGTTGACAGCTTCTTTTCCTTTTTTTATTTCGATCATTTCTTTGATTGTTAGTTTTTTGTAATTAGAATCTTGTGACAGTATTTTAGTTTCCTTAATATATATATATATATATATATATATATATATATATATATATATATATATATATATATATATATATATATATATATATATAATATGCAAGCAATACTTCTATTGGTGAAATTTTGTCACAGATACAAGATGGCCAAGAAAAAGTGATAGCGCATTTCAGCAAAGTTTTTTCAAAACCTGAACGAAATTATTGTGTGACTAGAAAAGAGCTTTTAGCTATCGTCAAATCTCTGGAACATTTTCATAAGTACCTTTATGGCCAGAAATTTCACCTGAGAACGGACCATGCATCACTTAAATGGTTGCTTCAGTTCAAGAATCCCGAAGGTCAGAGAGCACGATGATTACAACGTGTTCAAGAATACGATTTTAAAATTAAACATCGAAGAGGCTTGAACCATAGGAATGCTAACGCTCTATCAAGAAGACCTTGCCCCGAAGATTGTAAACATTGCAGTAGACGTAGAACAAGAAGATCCCGATGAATTTCACTGCCGAAGAACACTTATCCAGTGCTCTCAAGAATGGGACCCTAAAATCCTCGCAAAAGAACAACGAGAGGACCCTGATCTTGGAGATATTGTGAAACTTAGAAAATTCAGAACGACCTCCATATCAGAAGGTAGCTTTAAAGTCTCCGAGATATAAAGGGTACACTCTTTGCTAATGAAAGATGGCCTATTGAAAAGAGTCTGGGAAAGTTCTGACGGCAAAAGCTATGTTTATCAAATAATACTACCCACCAAAAGGATTCCAGAAGTATTGCAATCCTTGCACAATGGTATAGGAGTAATGAAGACTCTTGAAAAGGTTCGAGAAAGGTTTTACTGGCTGGGAAGTCGTGCCGATGTTAAAGACTGGTGCGCCTCCAGCAAGGGACCTAAGACACGAAGCCATGGCAAGATGAAGCAATACAATGTAGGAATACCTTTTAAAAGCGATGGATTACTTCAGCAAATGGCCGGAAGTCTACGCAATACCAAATCAAGAAGCTACCACTTTTGCCAACGTACTATTTCAACAATGGATTTGTCGATGTGGAGTACCAAGAGAAATACATACTGATCAAGGTAGAAACTTTGAATCCGATTTATTCAAGAACCTCTGTAATCTCCCGGGAATCCATAAAACCAGAACCACACCCCTTCATCCCCAGTCAGATGGAATGATCAAAAGATTTAACAGAACTCTTGATAACTACCTGAAAATTAAGGTAAATGACCAACAAAGTAACTGGGACAACTGTATATAGCCGTTTTTACTGGCCTATTGCTCCGCAGTTCACGAAACAACTGGAACGTCGCCTTCAAAAGTCATTTTTGGGGCGGAGTTATGCCTTTCAGTTGACTTACTTACTGGACGACCTTCTACCAATGAAAAACCAGCAGAAGATTATGTAAGTCAACTCAGTAAACAGCTGCAAGAAATACACGAAGGGGTTTGCAATAAGCTACAAAAAGAAAGTTACCGTATGAAGTCCCGCTATGACTTGAAAGCTTATCATAAGGGATTCATTGTCGGTGAAAAAGTTTGGTTATACAATCCAAAAAGAACCAAGGGGCGTTCACCGAAACTGCGGTCATGGGAATGACCATATAAAGTAGTAACCCGGCTTAATGATCTGGTGTACCGAATTCAGAAGAGCCCACAAGCGAAGATGAAAGTTGTACATCTAGAACGGCTGTGTTGATATCAAGATCGAGAAGATACTTGATCGAGACGATCAAAACTTGGGAGGGGGCATTGTTACGGACTTTAGTTAGTGTTTATTTAATAGAAATGTAAAAGGTTAGAATTAATTTATTTAGGTTAATAATTTATTTAAAATAGGTTGCCTTAGCTTTTCCCTTTTTCGACGGTCATTGCGGATTATCCTGAGGGCGCTGGAGACATCCATTTTACACTTTTCTTACATCCTGTAGTAAAAGAATTCTTCCAGCTAATTCTAGAGTTTTCGATTCTTTTCAGCGCGAAGGAAGTCCGCACGGGCCAGTTTAGTTTTGACTAGCGAAGAGAGAAGAACTTGACAGACAGTTAAAGGTTAAACAGTTGTCATTATAACGTTACATTGAAGTGTTACCACAGAAACGTTTGTAAACCTGATATCCAATAAAAAGGTGTAAAACCAGGATTCGTGTTTTTATACGGGGTGTCATGAAACAATATATACTACCGGAGGCAGCGTTGTTTTAACATGAACGGGATGGATTCAGCAGCCTTTTTGACAAAACGTCATTAAAAAGTAAAAAAGCTAGTAGAATTACCTAAGATTTTAGACCAAAAATTTCGTAATATTTAGTTTAATTTTTTGTTTTACTTTCTGTCTTGACAACGGTGCGGTGGTCGACTTGCCACCGAAACGTAGACTAATATTTGTGATTTTTTGGGGGGTTTTCTTCTTTTTTGTTGCAGGCGATCTGCAAGTTCATAGGGGTCAATAGGGCTGGACAGGGTCAGCCCGTATAACCCGGGACTCGGACCAAGAGGGTCTTATTTTCCAAAAAGTAGAAAGGCGAGTAACCCAAATAAAACAAACTGAAACATGAATCCTCCACAAAACTAAAGATCATATTTACAATTCAGGGTGCATAGTATCGACATAATGTTTATTTTTCTTCTCCTTTCTGTCAAGAAACACGACACGATGTATGTAAATTAAAATTTTACATTGAATCATAAATGAGCTACTTAAGACGGGAGGTAAGCTGCAGGACTTTGTATATATCTGTAGAGAAACTACAAACATGCATAACGTAACAAAAGAGTAATAATTGTTTTTAAGAAGAGAGGACACTGGGCAAAACAGCAAAGGAATACGCCGACATCTCCCATTGACCTTGTGCCATCTTTTCGGTCGCAACATTGTTGCCGGTACCACTGACTTTTATTAGTCTTTACAGATTTTGCAATGTTGCAATTTTCTTACTACATTTTAATATTTTTGAGTAAGTTTAAATGTAAGTTTTAATTTGGTTATACATTTAATAATTAAAAATATTGATATATGATTAACTTAAGGTGTATTTTAAAACTAAAATATTATATATACACTATGCTCGATATCTATTATTAAAATTTAACATAAAAATATTTTTTTGATGCCCCCTTTATAAAGATTTTTTTCTTTGGAGCAATAACAATTTTATCTCACTATCCCTTTTCAAGTCTTTTAGACATTATTATATGAGTTAAATTTGGTATTCTTCAAAAAATCCAGAAACTCATACAATCTCATCCCCTTTGCTTTAAAGTTTTAATTATGTATTGATTTTTTTTCTCTTTTAATTTTCGGTAGGCACTGTGGACCATATTGTAAAAAAATAAGTATATGTTAAAAGAATTTATTTTTTGTGGTTGAACCAGTGTATGATGTGATATTGACTAATTGAAAAATAAATTTTTATAAAGAAAACACAAGCTAATAAAATATAATGGGTTTATTTGGCATCCTAATAAGCAACAGCAACTTAAAATAACTACACAAAAGTTTTATTAACAAATAACGTGCTCACTTCATTCTAATGAATAAAAAATAAAATTAAAACATTGTGATTTTTTGCAAAACTTTCATTAACAAAAAAAAATCTAAATCTAAATACTTTCGTTTAAATGCTTATTACTAAAATTTCTAACGACTAAGTATGTATAATTAATCCAAAAACCTAAAACAAATAGGATATCATATTTATAACACATATAGTGTTCGAAAAATAGAGGATACTTTAGAGGGCGATTCCTTGTTAAAAAATATGAACAAAAGTTTCTAAAAACTTGGGTCAGCAATGCAGAGATTTCAAACATTAAAAATATTTAATCAATAGTCGAGTCTGTTGCTAATTTTGCCCTAAATAGATTAAAATTATTAAGTAAATGGCGTCAAGGGAGGGCATTTTAGCGAATATTATTGGCAAATAAAATTAGGTCACTGCGTTTTTTGTATGTTTTTCGTATTTCTTTAACAAGAAATCACCTTGTAAAATATCGCGTATTTTTCGAACACCATGTATAAACTTACAAAATGATAAGGAAAATTTGTACAAGGGTGGACAAAATTGATCTTTTGGAAAAGTGCATACAAAATATTTTCAGGACTACTGGGTATACGGTTTTCAATGTTATTAATAAATATATTTTCTAGTTGATAAAAAAAATAATAAAACGATTCCTGTGGGTTTTTTAATGCTCCAAATAAAGATTTGTTTGTACTATATGCTTTATAATGAATAAATGGATTAGAATCTTTATTTAGACGTCTAGTTAAAATAAATTGAAACCCTTTGCATCGAAGAACATGCCACAATTGTATTAAGGAGTTAATAGACATTTTCCAGCAATTAATGATTCGTACAGAAACATTCTTCTGTGTAGCTGGATTAAAAATTAAGTGTTTATCTAAAAAGTCATGTGCATTTTGTAAAAACTGAAGTTGTTCTTCACTACCTTTAAAAAGCCTATTCCATATTTCGTCTGCTTTTAAATTACTAGAATTAAAGAAGTCGAAAAGGTTATCAAAAAATTTTACCAAATAACCTGTACCCTTTGCAGTCGAAGGCAATGCGCATAAGTCCACATAAGTTTCTAAAGCTGCAGCTACAGTATTACTTAGAACTTGGGTTGCAAATTTCAACTTTATTCTTTTAAAATTTGTGGGACTTAAATGTGAAGTATTTATTTTATATGCTAGCCTATTTATTTTATTGCGATCCTTCTCAAAAAAATCAGAAATATCTTTCCATGAAGCTACTTGATTATCCCATTTAATATCATATTTTAATAAGTTATTTCTAACAGCTTTGATTAAGTGAGGAGGATCAAAATAAAAATATATACTTTTTTCTGCTAATAAGAATTGTGGATTATCTATTTTTGACAGTTCCAAACAGTTAGCACCCATGTCTGATATCAAACAAACAACATTAAGACCAATATCTGTAAGACATTTTTTTTCCAAAATATGTTTTATTTCACGAGCATTAAATGAAGTAGAAGTGAATTAGTAAGCTATTGGCTGCTTCCAAGCAGATTTTTAACGTTTTACCATAAATACAGTAGCAGATGAAGCTGGCTAGTTTGTCCGATATTCCCCATTATCTTCTACTCCCACTACCTTGTCTGTACTATAGTTATAAAATAAATGAATTTTTATAGACATTTCATCTTAACATATAGCACACACTTTATCAGATGATTGTAGTTTACTTTTATTTTTATCAGTGTAAATAAAGTTGTATTTATACCAGCCTGGAATTTAACATTTTGTATATATCTGCACAGAGACCTATAAGATGGAAGACAAAACTTTTTTTGCAACAACCTATAACATTTAGGACTTGAAAAATATAAATTAAGAGACAATTTACGTAATTCATTTGAATACCGCTTTCCATGATCAGTTTTTGATATTAACTCGACCTGACCTTGAACACAATTAGAAATATGTTCTGGTAAAAATTTGTCACAACCAACTTTAAACTGTTCCATTGTAGGATTTTCTAACTGTTACAAAGCCCAACGAAGCTCATCTTGGAGTTAACTATTTTGGTTTTTCAATTCCTTAACCAATGTCCTGAAATTTTCCTTTCGAGGAGTACAAGTACTCAAGAAACTCTCAGTTTGAGTTGAGTCTCAACTGGTAATGGAGGTGATGTTGATGTTCAAGTCCCTTCTGGTATAATCTGAATATTCTGGATATTATTTTTTTTTCCTAATAGGTATTTCAGCACATTCATCCACTTGCCTTTTGGTACTTACAGATTGACAACTGGTACTTGATTGTGTAATGTCTGAAAATATTGAACATATATATAATATTAGTACATAATTATATCCAGGAGTTTTTTTGTATATTTTGTACAATCTATTATTTTAAAATATAAAAAATATTAACTGTCCAATCAATGAAATAATCTAAGCTAAAATTTTTTCTTTGCTCCCGGTACCTATTAATGGATCTTGCAAATCCCCCCATAAAACTTTTTTTACAATTTTGAAAAAAAAAACAACTTAAACTAACCCAATTTAATTGGTTCAGAGTGCTCCTACAAACATAATATAAAGTGAATGTTTTTGCTTAAAAGTTATTATTTTTGTTATAATCATATACACCTTAAGAAAGACCTAGGGAGTGTGCTTATATAAAAAAAAAGATATTGCATACCTAGGTTGCACAGGGTATGTCAAAAACAGCTCTCGAAAAAGTTTTTTTTGAGTTATTTTAGCATACTTTAAATCTAAGTATGCTAAAATTAAAGTATATTTGATATAACATAGTTTATATTTAAACTCCGTTCATTTGTTTAAATAATTTTGCACATTTTAAACAAGCCTAAAATCTAAACAGTTTACAAGAAAAACTAAATTTGACTTTCCTCTTTTACTATTCTATGCTTGATTCAATGTTACTAATAAATTTACAATCATAATTTTTAAGATATTTTTATTTACAAACAAAACAACTAATTGTGCAATTTATTTGGTTCTAAATTTTTATACAGACTGATCAAGTAACTATGCCTTAAATTTTGAACAAAATTAAACTATGACATAACATAAAAGGTGTTTTATTAAAAAAGTTAACTTTTTATTATTTTATTTTTGTAACATTGTAGAATATCCTATAAGTAATTTAAAAAAATGTGAGTTTGCCACCGGCATATATTATTTGGTAGCAACAACTTTAATGTTGAGTTTTCAACCTGTACAGGTTTTTCATTTATATTTTAATATACATCTACAACTGTACTATTTATTTGCCAACTCTGCCATATTGCTACTATTTCTTGAAGTTTAAGATAAATTCTACATGTGAATATTTTTTCTTATTAACTTGGCTTGAGACTTGACTTAATCTCTGCATTTTTATTAATGCCCTTAAAGTATATTTTTTGTAAAAAGTTAGCCAATAAAAAATACCAGTGCTTACCTAATTATAGGTTAATCTTTACAGAAACTACCAGTCTCTTTAATTAACAATAATTAATACATCAGGCTTTTGCTGCTTAAGTAGTGACTTTTATTTTCTATGTTCATATAATTATCTAATTAAATATTAAGATATTTAAACAAAATATATTAAAAAATGAAATAATTTCAATAAAGCACAAAAAACTGATAACACAAGAAGATTGTGTTGAACACTTACTTCTTTCTTTATGTGAATCATAACTTTTATATCAAGATTAATTGCATTAATCCAACAGAGAGAGATTACTGATTTGTGCAGAAATTTACTGCCAAATGTGTCTGATATAAAATGCAACTGATGGATTCAAAATATAATTATTACAGCAAATTAGAAAGAATATTGAAATGTAAAAATGTAAAATATAACTAAGTAAGTGGGTAGGTAGGTAGGTAAGTACTTTTTTACATTTGTTAGTATTTATTACTTACTAGTAAATATTCATAGAACATAAGATAAGTACAGGTATGTGAATGATTAATTTAAATTACTACATATTTTTTTGAAGTCTACTAATATTCTTTTAATGTTTACCAAAAGCACTTACCAATATTAGCTTCAAAAGTGGGTTCTAGATCAAATCTTCCAATTGATAATACTGGAACAGCTGTAGGCAACAAACGATACTTTTCATGTGGATTATTAAACATTGATGGTGGAAAATGTAATTCATAAACACGGTATGTATTGTAAGCCTTTTTGGAATCAAAATTGGTATTAAGCCATTCTCGACATCTGCAAAAGTTAAAACACATAAATTTAAGGTAACATAATAATCATACATTAATAAATATATGCAATATATAAATATATTAGATATAGAAATACCTACTTAAATGTGCCCAACATATAATATGATATTACATTCTATTCCAAAATATTATTTATTGTTACTAATTTGTTTACATATTGGCCAGAGAATTTCCTATAATATTGCCATATCAGAAACTAGTATTAATCTTTGTGCTAGAACCTAAGTATATAGAAAAAAATACCTTTCCTACATTTTTTTAGGCTACGCATTTTGAAATCACTTAAGGGCTTTTCGGAAAAAAGAATCTTAAATCAGAGAGAGAGTTGATTACCAGCTGGTCAATGGTTATAACTAAAAATTTATTTATGGATCACTCTTCCCGAACAACCTGTTAATAACTGACTGCATCAATTTTATAACAATTCTTCTGACAGACAAATATTATATTTTCCCCGAATTCATCTTCGAGTATAATATATATGTAAGCCTCTTTAATTTTATTCTTTTTATTTCGTATGTATTTGTAATATTTATATAATGAAACATTTTTAATTTAACTTTTAAGACGTAAAAGCTAGATTAGGTTAAATTGATACAAAACACCTGAACAAAATTCTCTCTTTCCCTTGTTTATTTCTTTACCCACCAAGACTCCAGGGTAGAAAAAATTACATCAACTGATAATAAATATTCCAATTAATCTTTATGAGGGCTTGTATCTTGTGTAATCTGAATGTTAATGTGAGGATTAACCACTGTTTAATGTATACATTGCAGAAAAATATTGGTTTTATATGTTTGGGTTAGGTCAAAATTGCTTAAGGGTGACCTTAGTAGTTGGCTATCTTCTCGATGATTGTCATGTCAAAATTGACAAAAATTACAAGTGACATTAAAGATTTTTTTTGGGGGGGCTCAAATCAATTTCGCCAAAACCAATTTTTATTTAAATTAATATATAAAGCTGCCACTTACTCTAAAATTTGTACTTTGAGAAACCTAAGGGTTAAACTTATGATTAAGCAAATAACCAGAAGGCATAAAAATGTAGCTATCATTAAGCAGAACAAGCTGGCATTATGCTGGCTAGTATAGGTTCTGATCATTCTGAATGTTAATGTGAGGATTAACCGACAGTTTGATGTGTACACTGCAGAAAAATATTGGTTTTATGTTTGGATTAATTCGAAATTGCTTAAGGATAACCTACCTATCTTCTCGATGATTGTCATGTCAAAATTGACAAAAATCATGCGATTAAAGTTTTTTTTTTAATTTTGGGCCCCAAAACTTAACATTTTGCCAATACCAACTTTCTATTTCAATTAATACACAAAACTGTCACTTTTACCACAGCATATAAAGTTGTTTTATATGCTGTGCTTTTGCTTTAACTCTAATCACAACTTTAAATGGTTCCCAGCCAGCAGTTAGCCATATTAATGATTAATGTCCCTAACGGTTAAACTTATGATTAAACAGGTAACTGGAAGGTATAAAAGTGAAACTATGATTAATCAGGACCTATACAAGCCGACATTAGACTTTCTGAACAAAAGTAAAACAATCTTGGTTTACTTTCCGAAAGTTAAGATTAGAAATCTTATTGATCGCATTTATCCGATCACCGTTTTCGAAAAGCCCTTTAATATTTCTTATTAAGAAAAAAAGAAAAATATACTTTTGTAAGCCTACAGTTTTCTGAACTCTTCTGTCAATATAAAGGCAATATTCTTTAAAAAGAAAACACAAAAAACCTAATTAATTGAGGTATTTAGCTTACCTTTCATCATCTTTGGGAACTCACAATACACCACTTTTTAGATCGTTTTTCAGTATCTGCACTATCTATATTATTAAAAAAAGTAGTGAAAATCACAAGATATGTCTTTAAAAACCAAAAAATCACTTTAAGCAAGCCAACAAACATAGGTCGAAGATTGAATGCCGTCAGCACAAAATACGAAAGAAAAAGCCGTCAGTTTATTGTATGTCACATGTTCGTTATGGCCATTTGCAAATTTGCAATTTCATCATTTTAATGCATTCGATGTAAAGATTGACGTGCGCTCTTTGTCATTGTAATTGCTGTAAACAAGGATAGACAATGAACCATATTTGCATTGTACGACCTTTCGAGTAAATATCTGACACTTAGAAACTTAAATTTAGTTTAAAAAAAGTTCATTAGAGACGTACACATGACTTCAACCAATCTGGTGTAAAAGCCAGCAAGCTCTTTTTAAAGCCCTATAATTTTAAAGTTCTTTACTTATTCCGTAGTTATCCAAGTCTAAGTAAATAGTTATGTTAAAGCAGAAATGTACCAAAGATTTTTCTTAAACTCTGATGTTAAAGGTACCCACAGGTTTATTAATAATATTAGGTATTCAAATGTTTTTTTAACCATTATATTCTGAATTTATTATTGTGCATTCAATATGAATTGAACCATTGCAGTATAATGACACACGCATTAAACTCATTGTTAAAATAAATATTTATAAGTCAATTTTTTGTTATCTAATATCTTTTTATGTTTCGTTTTCATCTCGTTTGACATATTTGTTTCCTGTCTTCT
Organism: Listronotus oregonensis; assembly: GCA_019359885.1. NCBI lineage: Eukaryota > Metazoa > Arthropoda > Insecta > Coleoptera > Curculionidae > Listronotus > Listronotus oregonensis. The sequence continues at coordinate 59,056 of JAHBCN010006784.1, forward strand.
TAAGTCACAGAACTTTCCGAAATAATGTATACTATTTTTAATTTACCTCTTCGCTATAAAAATCAATTAATTTTACTTACTGATATGACAGGATACCAAAAAGTTTGACGCTGATATTTACTAAATTTGATTTAAGTCCATCATCGAATTGGAATGTGTATCCTACTGAACATTACTGTTATTTACATATACAGGGTTTCCGGAAATAACGTTCGAATAATTTTAGGGGTGATTTTACATGTATAATTTAACATATTCAAAATTCATATCAAAAGTTCATATCAACATAGGTCCGCAAATGCGTCAAGATAGCACCGGGATATAGGTTTTATTTTATATCTCTGAAACCGTTCCAGATAGTCATCTGAGTTTTGGCATATAAATTGCTGTTAATAGTAGGTACTTTTCAGTGTTTTTACTAAATTATTATTTTAATCAGGGGCGTGCCGACAGGAGAGGCCTTGATTTAATTTATTCACATTTTTATTAAACGTCATATTTTTGTAGTTTCCATTAATAATTCCGATTCCCAGTATAAATAACATAGGTATTCTTGTAAAAAACCTGCCAGGCTAGCTGGTCGCCCAATAAAGTAAATTATTAAAATAAATATATATATATATATATATATATATATATATATATATATATATATATATATATATATATATATATATATATATATATATATATATATATATATATTACAGTGTTATAACGGCGGATACCCTTGTTATGCATCTCATATGTACGAAAAGGTTTTACTTTAAGAGGAAGATCGTAGAACCGAAGTTCGTGGACAAGTTTATCAGGTAAGACCTGGGTATAGCTTTAAGATAAGACAACGCTGATGATTTGAAATTCATCTAGGACTTCGAAAAACTTATTTTAAGTCATGTGTAATAAATGAAATAAGATCTGTGGCAAAACTTTTGTATTAAAATTCATTTTCTCTATCGTAAATATTTATGTTTTCCAAGAGTTTTAAAATTTTCTAATCGATTAATTTTTCAATAGCCTTGCCAACACATGAAAGAAAAAATATATACGCCGCTAGTTATAAAGGGCGGCTCTCAATCATTTCTTAGTTTCATTTCAATTATTTTTATGTCAGTTCTGGTGTATGATACTAACCTAAATCAATGTTTGTCTCAGAAGAGGCTTGAAAATCCACTTCAAATTCTTGTTTAGGACTAGGCAACATGGACTTAGATAGATTAGATCTACTAGTACAACTACTACTAAGCTGCCTATGCGTATACCTTACAACTTTCCATACCGATTTGTAACATTCCACACATGCTTGAACGTGAGGTGGAAGAGTTTCACTGAAACAGACGTATATAATTTTTTAATATATTATATTATAAAAGACATGTCTAATAACCAACGGTAGGAATTTTTGATCACATTACGATATCGGTCAAAAATATGGTCGTCTAAAAATATACCACTCTTCAAAAATATAAATAATATAATCTGAATCATGCCCCAAATTGCTCATGTTAAAAATAATACAAATACAAATTACATGTATATTATCTTTCACCATATAGGAATTATTAAAAACATATCTTATGTCAAAAATATTATACCATTTAAAAATTACAATAATCTGTTAAAAATATAACAACGCAAAAAAATCGTCAAATTATGAAATTCACTAATTTGATCTTTAATTTAGTTTTAATTCGCGCGTTTTTTAATTAAGGCACGGTTCCTTAAAATTTAAACGGTCTAAAAATTTATGCTCCCAGATAACTTAATTGTACACATATCTTGGAAAAAAAATTGAGAAAATACTTCTATAATAGCATCGTGAATCATAATAAAATCTTCAAAGTAATTTATACCGAAGAGAAGAGACCGCTTAACAAAAATAGTTCGAAAACTAGTATTTTGCTTAACAGGCCAAAAAAACGTCGCGTGTGGTTGTAGATTTTTTAATAGACGTTGCGATGTGCCAAAGCTTTAGTTTAAAGCTTAACTTGATTTTGGTATTTAGCTCTCCGCCCCTATTATTTACTTCTAGCATTTTATTTTCATTGTTTAATTTTCAAAATTAGGTTGTGTTTAAACAAATGCATGCATTAATTAGTATATTCGAAAATAATGTAACTAATATTTCTTCATGTTATGTATTTAAATATTTTATATTTTTGCAGTATTTAAATAAATTTAAATGCTTCCTTTTGTGTCTTTTAAGAAGCAGCCTAATAAAGAGCATAAAAATTGCAGAAAACGTTTCACTCGATTACATACATTTTTTCCTCTGGAAGAATAGCGTGAAACGTTCTTAATGGTCTTTCAATAATATCTACTTGAACATCTCCTTGAGGTACATCCAAAATGCATCTTAAAGGATCTCTATCTATAACCAGTTGATAGGCATTGATAAATTCTTCAAAATCTAAGGGTTCAACAATTTCATGGCTCCAGCTCTAAAAATATATTCACATTACTAATGTAGCATTATATTTAACAATCACTTGTATGGTAAAGTTTTAAGAAGGTTCGCGTAACTTATTCTAGTTTTAATTTCAAAAATTGCGTATCAACTACGTATATAGTAATATATTATTAACATATACACAAGTGCAAAGCATTTACCACTTTTTAAACCGCCATATTTAAAAAAAATCCTTATGGGTATCTTTACCTACACCCAATAACCAAGGACGCATAAGAATATAGACACTTTTATTTACAACTGTTTGACAAAAATATAAACCAGAAAAAGTCTCTTTTTAGGCCAGTAAAATTAAGGCGATTTAGACCCCAACCTCAAACAAATTTGGGACAAGCTGATTTTCTCAGGATCTTCTCTATATACCATGGGCTTTATATAGAAAAAAATCCCCATGAATCCCAAGAGGGGAACTGGCCCATTCTGGGGTCAAAATACAAAAATATTGGATTTTCTTTAATTAAACTCAAATAACTTTAAAGTAGCTTGAAATTTAAAAAAATGTATAAAGAACAAAATTATCCGGGACACAAAATGCTACAAATCCGTTTTAAATATTAAAATCGATTAAAACAAAAAAAGTTATGATCATATAAGTAAAGGCTGACCACTTTACTTGTATGCTATATGGCCCAATCTGACAATACTGCCCTCCGAGGCGTATGTGCCATGTGGTGGGGCAAAGTAGAAGCACACATTGAATATTTATAATTTCACGATCACATGATGATCACGCTTTCTTAGTTCTCTGTAGTTAGAAAGGGTTAATTCTTATAAGTATTGATAAACTTATTAAGTGGTGGATTTAAACTAAATTAAATTTTGAATTTAACTGCATATTAATCAGGTAAACAAATATTTTATATTTTGAATATTTTTTTGTAATTGTTCCTTTCTTGATGTAGATTGTTGTAATGTCAGACACATGTTTGATATGTCAATCGGCATTAGCCGTCGCAGCGACAGTTAAGCTTAGAACAAAAGGAATAACAAAGATCATTGAGTGCAGTAAAAGATACAGGGACGGGCTTGAGACAAAACTTACGAATAACAATGAACTGTACTACATGTTGAATGCAGAAAGAATTATACTCGTGAAACAACTGTGAATTCCGCAGAACATAATAAAAAGAAAAGTGTTTTTCACAAGAACGAAAAACTAGAAGCAAGTCTGAATTAGTTTTTGACTTTAAACAGTTTTGTTTGTTTTGTAATACGAAACTTAATACAAAGAAAGACATTAACTCACAAAAGGTACGACAAGTGGAAACGTTACAAATAAAACAAAATATTGAGTCACGATGTTTAGCGAGAAAAGATGAATGGTCAGATGAAGTTTACAGACGAATAAGTACGACAAATGACCTGGTAGCTGCAGAAGCCAAATACCATAAGAACTGTTTTACAAATTTTTTTAGACAAAAATCAGACAAAACTTCTGGTCGCCCTGTTGATGACAGATGTCAACTTGCGTTTAATCAGGTTTGCGACTATATTGAAAATTCAGATGAATATTGTCAATTTTCATTAATAGAGTTGGAGACAAAGATGCAATATATCAGCGGAAAAGACGAAAACTGGCCCCGGGAGTGTACATGAAAAAAGTTGTTGGATTATTTTGGTGAAAAAAATTATTATAACAGAAATTCCAGGTAAGGTGGGTGTACTAACTTTTAAGGGAAAAAGTCACCAATTGCTATCAGATAAGTGGTATGAAAGTAGGAAAAGTGATATGGCGGCTGAACGTCTTAGAATTGTGGAGGTGCAGCTGCTATTGTACGAGAAGATATTAGGGTTAAAGTATGAGGTGGAAAAATATCCTTCTAGTGAAAGAAATTATGGACGGAGGGGTATTACCAGAGACTCTGTCAAAATTTTGTTAATTCTTTACTTTCTAAAGACACATCTGACTGCAAGTCGATTGCTCTACAAAACGTGATTATTTCTAATGTGAGAAAACGTTCGTATATCTCACCAGTACGTTTTGGTTTAGCAGTGCATTTGACCGAAGATATGGTTCCAGACATCTTTTAGACTTACTTTCTAATCTGGGTTTTTGTGAATCTTATACGGAAATATTAAAATTTGAATCATCTGACCATAATAAAATAACTATATCGGAAAATGCTTTTACTCAGTGGGTTTATGACAACGCTGACTTTAATACCAGAACCTTAGATGGTCATAAAACTTTTCATGCCATGGGAGGGGTAGTTTGTATATATCCTGCAGAATCTGTTAAAGTAAGCGATAACACTATACGCCCTAAAAAATATTCAGAGGTTCTTAAGAAAGGTGGCGGCTTTGGTTGTATGCCAATTAAAAATTATATTAAACCGCCCCAATCAGGTTTTTAAAAGCTTACTTCTTTCAGATTTAAGTGAAATTGTTCAGCCATCCAATTATTTAAATTACTTATTGCATGATACCTTATGGCACGCTGGTCATATTTTTGAGACGCCTGCCTCTCCGTCTTGGAGCGGTTTTATGTCTCTACAAAAATCAGAAAATACAATAATAAAAACACGTATTTTACCGGTTCCATTCATAAACTTAGATCCTACAATCTTAGTTCTATATATACAGCTATTACATTTTCAATAAATGAATGCAAAAAAAATGGCCAAAGTATGTGTATAATCACATTTGACCAGCCTTTGTTTTGGAAGGCATCAGAAATTGTTACCTCAGCACCTGAGGGAAGTGATCTTTCTAAAGTACTCATCAGGCTTGGTGGGTTTCATACTTTAATTTCTTTTTTTGGTTGTATAGGGTATTTTATGAATGGAAGGGAATTGAAGAGGTCTGGGCCACAATATATGCCAAAAATAGTATTGTCCACATGATGAGTGGTCATTCATATGCTCGTGCGTTAAGAGCGCATATTTTAACATATTTAGCATTAACGGTACTCGTAAGTAAAAACATTGATTTTGAAAATAGCAGAGATGAGGAAATTTTAATAGAAAGTTTTGCTCACTTTTCGTTTGATTCACTCGCGGACTTTCTGCCTTTAACAAATAAAATTCGGAAAAAAATTATGGAAAAGTTTGAAGCTTTAGCATCTGCTAGTGAAACAGCTAAACTATGGTTACAATACTATAAATTAGTAGAATTGGCATTAATGTTTATTAGATCCGAAAGGTTAGGAGATATCTCTTTGCAGATGTATTGTTGTAAAGAAATGCTGCCCTACTTCCATTCAGCTGCTCATTTACCGTATGCCAAGTCTCTTCACTTATACCTACAAAATATTTTAAAGTTGTACACAAATTTGAATGAAGTAATGCCCCTTCACGAACACACAAAATTCTTTTCGGAAGGCGCATTTACCATCAGACGTGCGGACAAGCTGTGGTGTGGTACATGGTCGGACATGATAATTGAGCAGGAGCTCATGCGCTCTATTAAAACTGTCGGTGGTCTAACGCAGGGCAGAGGACTTACAGATAATGCATTTGCAAAATGGATATCTTCTATGCCACAGTGTTCATTAATCAGTGATTGCTTGGAGAAGTTTTCTGGTGTCACGCCAACCTTTTCTGAACAACACAAGGAACTCAGAGATTCAAGAATTAATAGGGATAAAAGTGACATGACAAAAATTCTAGATTGGTTCTCTGATCATTCTCCATTTGATGTGAATAAAAAACAGTTAATTTCCTTGTCTTCCGGTCTTCTTTCCACAAGCAATATAAACTGTCATAAAGCTTATGAGGTTGGTTGTAAATTATTAGAAAGCAACGTCGGAAAAGCTTTCGCTGATTTAAAGTTGAAACGAAATGACCGAGTTTTATCAATGGCACACATAAATAAAAATGTTAAAATAGGAAACAAGCATCTACAGTTTACCCTGTACTATTTACTAGAATAATAATAAAAGCGAAGAAGACCGGAAAGAGTATTTTAAATAGGAGCTTTTGCAATATCCCTGTTCAATTTTTGATGAAATATCTATGAGAAAAATACAAAATCCTCGTTTTTAGAATATTTTGACAAAAAATTATCCCCTTCTAGTGTCTTGCCAGAAGGTAAAAATATGTTTGTTATAGATGGAGGATTTTTACTAAGAAAAGTTGTGTGGCAGACCCCGGCTCAATTTAAAGATATTGTATTTCAATATGTCAAGTATGTACAATATCATTTCGGAAACGATTGTACCGTCATCTTTGATGGGTACGCTAAAGAAAATTTTTCTACAAAATTTGGAGAGCACCTTCGAAGACTTAAATATTCTGCTGGTCAAGAAGTAAATTTTAATTTGGAAACCCTAGTTAATATAAGTCAAAATAATTTTTTAACAGTGTCTTCAAATAAAGATAAATTAATAGGCTTTTTAACTAAAGAACTAGTCAATGCTGGTATTTCAGTTTTAAAAGCCGACAGCGATGCAGATTATCTTATTGCGAACACTGCCACAACCTATAGCGCGGACGTAGAATCGGCTGTCATTGTAGTGGGTCAAGATACAGATTTAATGGTTCTACTCATTGACCAATGTAGTACAGACAATGTTTATATGCTTAGACCTGGTGCAGCAGGAAAATCAAATAGGATAACAAATATATACGAATTAAAACAAAAGTTAAATAAATCAGTCGTTTCCAATGTTTTGTTTCTTCACGCAATTTCCGATTGTGACACCACATCTGCGTTTTATGAGAAAGGGAAAAACCGCACTGTCTATTTTGAAAAACGAAAAAGTCCTCTCTAGTGAACTCCAAATATTCAAGTGAATTACCAGAGCATGAAAAGTTATTGGAAGTTGGTGAAAAATTTATATTAAAGTGGTATGGTAGTATTAAAAGTAAAAACTTAAATGAGTACAGATTTCTGAAGTATAATCAGGTAATTGCTAGACAAAACTTATTTAGCAACTTTGAGTTATCGACACTACCACCAACTACTGAAGCAGCACAGCTTCACATTAAAAGGGTTTATTTGCAGGTTCAAATGTGGCGTGGAAAACAGTTGATTCCGGAAGACTGGGGTTGGGTAAAAGTAAGGGGTTGTTTGGAACCACAAAAAAATTTAAAAGACAGCTCCAGATTTTATATTAAAATTTTTGTTTTGCGGATGCAAATTTGGCTGCTCAAAAAGTTGTAGCTGCAAAAAAATTAATATTAAATGCACCGAAAGTTGCAGTGTTTGTGTAGGGCAGTATTGCGACAATGCAATGGATGTGTCTTTAGCCGAGGAAGAATGTTAATACCTATTATTTTTTGTTTCCTTTTCAATTTTTTTTTGTTTGTTGTGTAAGCACTAATTTAAAATTGGGTTTAAATGAATCAGTATTGACTTTATATTAATAATAATAAAGGCTGTATCTAAAAAACTATCTGGCTATTATTTTCTACCAAGATCTCCGAATATATATGTATTGTTTGAGAATATTCTAATATTTTGTAAGTTTGGACATCTGTTTCTATAGTTTTTCCACCCTGTAGGTACTTCGTTTTAATACCATTCGATAGGGAATTTAGTTTAAAAAATAAAAGGTCTCTTGTCATTTTTCCGAAAAACGTTGAATAAAAAAAAATATACAGGAAAACGCAAAACTTGCACCTTTGGGGGTGGTTTTGGGGTAGTTCCCCCCGTCGCAGGTATGGGGATTTTTATATACATATTAAACACCTTTTCTTTAGTAGCATAATGCAGAAATTAGCTTGTCCCAAATTAGTTTGAGGTTGACTCCCAATTTTACTGGCCTATTTACACTGTCATGTCAATTCGTAGTTTAACCTATGGTTTAAGTACTCCCACAGAAATGTACCTTTTACAATATTTCGATCTTATCATTTTAGAAAATACTTTGTTGCCAAAGCTAGCAGGTTTTATGGTTAATATAAATATACATGTAGAATATATCTGCCAATATGCTTTAAAAAAAAAACACATTTTTGCTGTTAAAATAACGGTTAACGTTAAGATAATTTTATCATTTAATATAACGCGTGCTACAAAAAAATTAACTTTATTACTCGCAGAAGTGCTTCTTTTTTATGTACAAAAAGGTAATTAGCATCAAAAATAAATCAGTTTTTTAGCTAAAAAATGCAAATTCATTAAAATTTAAATTGCTTTTTTGTGGTGTGCTCTTTATTTTCAACAAAGGAAACAGCTATAAAAAATTTGATAAATATTAATTACGCAACCAGTTGGTTTACGTTTTATTAGGTATGGATGATTTTACTTTGAATAGGTATGAACTTATAAGCGAACTAAGAAATTAAGAAGCAAAGCACATGGCACACATAACATGGGATTCTGGCTCTCGAACTTTTTTTTTTTAATTTGAGTATGTTTTTTCTTAGATCAATAGAAACATCTGTTAAATGGGACATTTTTGTGCAGGCCTATAAAAAAATCACTGAGAAGTTGCAGCTTACCTGTTTATTAATTCCAATATAACTGCATAAAAAAAGTAAAATTTCGTCCAAATCCAACAAAATAATATTTTATATATTTGTTTAGACTTAAAATAATTTTATTTAACATTTTACACATAAAGGGTGTTTCGAATAAATATAATGGATTATGCCAACTAAAATGTTAATATCCTGATATACTTTATATATATATATATATATATATATATATATATATATATATATATATATATATATATATATATTAAAATATATATATATATATATATATATATATATCGTCGTACAAGCAGAACCCTTTAAGTCCACTTTTTGACAAAATGGGGGATTACCTCATCTATAAGTCCATACAGTGTTTTCGCTTCAAGCAAATAATCACTTAAGTCCATTTTCTACTTATTGTAGAAGTTACAAGCCATGTCAATTTGTTTAAGTCCATATTTAGTTTATTTTTAACAGGGAGAATCATTTATGTGCACTTAAGCGATTTTTGTCGACGGCAGGATGCAAGCTTAAGGCGCCCCCACACGATGTGGCGAATGCCTTCCAACGTTGGACACACGGGCATTTGACACATCGTGTGGGAGAGCACCGGGCGATCGCATGTGTCCAACGTTCGTCATTCGATACGTTCGGAACAAAGTCGGTAAATTTACCCCGCGTCAAAGGATGCCTCCAACGTTGGAAGCAACATTCGTGACCCTCCCACAGGATTTGTTGTGTCGACCGGTGAAATCTCGTGTCATCAGTGGCGCGGTGGCACTATAATTTTTAACTTGTTTGTTTTGGAGTTATTTAAGGGAGTTTGTTGTGGTGTTTGAAATATGTGGCCCAATTTTATTTAAAATGATTTCAAAGTCCTCAGCAGACATGCGACAAAAATTCATAAATTTCCCAGAAGGTTCCTTTTTAGATCAGCTAGCAAGGTTAAGCCGTTGGATCTAAAATTTAATATACCTAATAACTGGTTGTTATAATCTTTATTGCACTTTATAGCTCGATGTAGCCCATCAGATCATAAAAACTTTGAAAAAACCTATTTAACCTTATTATTTTCAAAAATCCTATCAAAATAAGTATACTTACTGTGCTCTACTTTTATGTATTGACAACATCCACCAACGCCTTTGACGTCTTAATTTATTTTTTTTCTTTCGTAAATTTTTGAGCACAAGTCAAGACAATAATGCCTGCAGCAATACCGGCGGCTAAAGTTTCAACTTCCATTTTATGCCACTACACCTAGGTTTAAACTTAACAAATATAAATTTGATGCGCCACTGCACGAACAGAGCAAACGTCGGAACCAATATGTGACCAATGTTTGAACTCAAAAGTTCGTACCATCGTGTGGGAGATGCACTGGCCAAACATCGTGTGTCGAACGTTGTATCAAATGTTGGGTCCAAGGTTGGACCCAACGTTTGCCACATCGTGTGGGAGTGTCTTTAGACAGGAATAAAACTGTAAGTCCATTAAAGTAAATACTCGCATTCATATGCTTAGAAGGCAGTTTGTTTTGTTTTGTGGTGCATTACGGTGCGTTAATATGTCTTCTAGAGGTGAAAAACTTGTTACACATGTGGAGGACAGAATCGAAACCAACATGTCGCTGCTTTACTACTTTATTTGGTTCAGATTACTCACCTTGAAATAATTCAACATAATTTTTTGAAAAGCGGGCATTCCTACATGGAGATGGACTCTATGCATAGTTCTATTGAACATGCCAAGAAATTTGTTCCAGTTTTCACAATAAACGATTGGCTTATCATATTTAGACTCGCAAGATCAAATCGAAATAAAAACAAAAAAAGTGAGCCATACAATGTACAAGAATTAAAATATAATAACTTTTATAACTTAAAGGCTTTGACTGAAAGTTTAATTAGGGACAAAAATAAAGACACGGAAGAAAAATCCGTCAATTGGCTACTTATTAAAACTTTCAGATATTCAAAAGAAAATCCTGGAATAATTGAATTCAAATATATGCATTCAGATACAAAGTATAGATGCATTAACGTTTTTGGAAGGGGGAAAAATCAGCGTTTCCAAAGTACTTAAACAAACTGTATAGCCAGCACTCATGATACTATTACTAGAAGATAAACCCACTTGGCGATTTAATTTCGTACGACGTTGCGCATGACGTCACTCGATGACAAAAATTCTGCTTGTCGGTTGGGAAAGCAGTGTTTTAAAGCCTTTTTTTAACGTTTATTGTATTTTGGCATTACTTAATCCATCTAACATCTAAACAGAAATCGGAATCATAGATAAAAGTTTATGGGGGGATCGGAATGTCATAGTAAAACTCGCCGTTTCTGGGGAAAGTTGTCATCGAGTGACGTCAGGCGTGCGAGAGAGATAGGCTTATCTCATGCGCGTGGGTTTATCTTTTCGAGTAATAGTATCATGGCCAGCACTTACCAATAAGTGAAAAGAAAAAAGAAGATCTATTAAAATTGTGCCAAAATCAAATAATACCCACCGAATTCCATGGATGGTACCAGTCCCTACCTACCTCTAAAAATTCACTAGATTGTTTCACTGAAGAAGACAGCAGCGATAATGATGAACTTCCTTTAATCCATTTTGTCCAAAAAAAGTAGTGAACAAAAACGGGAAAAAAACTGTAAGTCCAACTGTTCATTGATATACGTGTTTTACTGGTAAACAATCTTTAAAAGAAAGCAAATACACTTTCTATATATATACAAAATAACCTATTACCAAAAACAAATTTTACAAGTTAATTCAATTCCTTTAATTCATTTAAAATGCACATATATATATATATATATATATATATATATATATATATATATATATATATATATATATATATATATATATATATATATATATATATATTCAAAATTTATACATTTCTGACAGTTTATTAAAGTAAATTAAGTTAAAATATCGCGTATGAAAATCAACCTATTCCTTCAAAAACTGGAATTTCGGAAATTATTAATAAATTTGAGACAACCAGTTGTCTAAAAAATTGTAAAAAATGCACTGATAATAATAAAGAGAAACCTGTTCCTCAAATTACCGAAGAACGGGCAAATCGGGAGACTGATGTCTGTAGTTTAGCGGAAATAAATATAATCTAGCAACTCTGGCAATATTCGCTGACCAAACGGCGATGTAACCACGTTACGACAGGAGCTACCATATAC